>CM032453.1:172649144-172688943 GCA_019049505.1 Pachyrhynchus sulphureomaculatus
CACACACATACATACATATACATACACATACATACGAGGCTGGTTTGAAAAGTCCGTGCAAAATCCGAGAGATGGCACCACCGGCGCGTATCGAGGTCATGTTTAGTTAGTAGCATCTCTTGAATGAACGCACACCAACTTTCAGCCACATTGGTCTATTTCTTTGTGTTTGGCATTCGTGTGAATCAAGGAAGTCGAGTGATTTTCAAGAAATGGACGAAAAAGAATTTCGTGTGGTGATTAAACATTACTTTATGAAAGGCAAAACGCCTCAGGAGACTAAAGAGAAGCTTGATAAACATTATGGTGACTCTGCACCTTCGATTAGAACAGTTTATAAGTGGTTTCAAAATTTTCGGACTGGCCATATGGGCACAAGTGACGCTGAACGTTCTGGACGGCCTGTGGAGGTTACGACTCCAGAAATCATTGATCAAATCCAGGATATGGTGATGGATGACAGAAGAGTTAAGGTGCGTGAGATTGCTAGTGCTGTGGGCATCTCGACTGAACGGGTACATAATATTTTGCATAAACATTTGGACATGAGAAAGCTATCGCTTGACCAAAAACGGAATCGTGTGAAGTGTTGCAAGGATGGTTTGCAGCTGTTCCAGAAGAATCCCGAGGACTTTAAGCGTCGTTTCGTCACTGTGGATGAAACATGGATACATTACTATACTCCTGAGACTAAACAACAATCTAAACAATGGGTTACCAAGGGGGAATCTGCACCAAAAAAGGCGAAGACCGTTCCTTCGGCCGGAAAGGTCTTTTGGGATTCGCAAGGGATAAACCTCATCGACTATCTGGAAAAGGGTAAAACTATTACAGGTGAATATTATTCATCGTTATTGGACCCTTTGAAAACCGAGCTGCAAGAAAAACACCTGCGATTGGCCCACAAGAAAGTCCTTTTCCATCACGACAACGCACCAGTACATACCTCAGCAGTTGTGGTCGCAAAATTAATGGAAATAGGATTCCAACTCGTTTCACATTCCCCCTATTCTCCAGACTTGGCTCCCTCGGACTACTATTTGTTCCCCAATTTGAAGAGATGGCTGGCGGGACAAAGATTTTATTCAAACGAGGAGGTGATTGCAGACACTAATGAATATTTTGCAGACTTGGACAAATCCTATTATTCGGAAGGGATCAACAAACTAGAACATCGTTGGACGAAGTGAATAAGCCTAAAAGGAGACTATGTCGAAAAATAAAAAAGGTTTACCCCCAAACACATAAGTAGTTTTTATTTTTGCACGGACTTCTCAAAACCAGCCTCGTATACATATACATATACACATACATACATACACATACACACACACACATACACACACATACGTACACATACATACACATACACACACATACATACACATACACATACATACACATACATATACACTTATACATATATGATTAATAAAAAAATCCTTATATTTTCTTTCATCTTATTGTATATTTAGCTAATTATTTAAGTGTTTAGTGGAGATTAGGATGTTTGAAATTCTCAATTTGCTTCGTTATGACGCATTTTATTTTGTATTTCATGAATGACGAGCCAATTCATTCATTTTCCAAAATTTACTATGCGGGGGCGTCATAGTACTACAAGAGAAGGACGTAGTAAAAAACGTCATTGTAATATGAATGGGTGTTCATTGATAAATTAGGAATTCATGATGGCCGCTTGTTCCTTTGACATGATACCCACGAAGAAGCTCGATAAACCGTTCGGCATATCTCGCAAAATTCAAAATGGCTTTCTAAGATTTCGTTTACAGGTCGTTGGTCTTTATTTTTGTGATTCTTTAGTGTTTTTGAATAATAATTTGTTATATAGTGTTGTGTGACAAGGTGAAAGGCTGTTTTGGTCGAAGTTTGGAGTCAGTTTTTACTTTGTATAATGTAAGTTAGCACCTGTTTAACTTAAATATTAACCGGTATGACACTTTGAAAATGTTTACTGTTTTTACTATTATTTTTAAAAGTGGACGAACAGCGTTGAGGAAACAAGAATTTATTTTTTAGGCATTTGACATTTTGTCCATATATCTACAAAAGGATATTGTGTATGTCGTAGAAAAATAGGATTCTCGCATTTTCCCACAGCAATTAAAATCTTCTGTTTTATACTTAATGAATATTTGTCCATATATTAAAAAAGGACTCATGATTATTCATTTTTGGGCCAAAATTGTCAGTGTCACTTCGATAATAACAACAAAATGAACGTCAGAGCCCTATGACATCATGTGTTATAATCTTTAATGATAAAGTATTTTAAATTAAGAATCTTTCCTGTGATGTTTGTAAAGTAGTAAACAGCGTAAATTAAAAAAGTTAACTTTTTAATAAATGACTTATCTACCTTAATTGGTCATTAGGTATTTTATTGGATTCAGTATTATCGTCACTGCTTATTCCTTAAGTTACCTAACGTAATAATAAAATATATCCTATAACCTGACCAAAGAACATATGTATTAATCTAAAAAAAATAAAACACGTAAATCGGATAAGTAGTTCTCGAGTGATAAGCGCACTAACCGACAGACAGACAAACAGAGAGAGGTTGCATTTTATATACAGTGACTCACAGCTTAAATGATGCAGTCGCTATAAGAAAAAACTAACTGGTCTCGGTGCCTCTTTATTTTAAAAAACCAGTCAAGTGCAAGTTGAACTTGCACAATTAGTGTTCCGTACGTTGATTGTTTTTAAAATAAAAATTTTTGTTAGGGTGGTATAAAATGATCAGTGACTTCATAAAACACACCCCAAATGAGTTTGTTCCAATCTTTACTGAAAACTGATGACCTTGAAATTTTGTTTTTTTTTTTTTATATACCAAATAGATTATTAAAGGTAATGCACGCGTGATAATTTTCGTTCAATCTATACCCCGTGGAGAATATTCCAGAATTTTTTTTCAAAATTTTTTGATCAGTACTTTTCGAGATAAGGTAGGGGACAGCGATTTTTTAAAAGTAATACGAAGAAAAGTGTGCGCAAGTATTACATTAAATATATATATATATATATATATATATATATATATATATATATATATATATATATATATATATATATATATATATATATATATAAATATAAAATATATTTTACTCGTGTTTTCACAAGCTTTCATTTGACACCACACTCGTTGACCTAGTAAAAAAAAATTTTTTTTCACTTCCGATTTCACCCCTCAAAACGAACCCCTTAAGTCAAAATTTATGTTACGGTGGTATAAAATGATCAGTAACTTAACAAAACACACCCCAAATGAGTTTTCAACAAAAATTTGTTTCCAATCGTTACTGAAATATGATGACCTTGAAATTTTTGTTTTTTTATATACCATATAAATTATTAAAGGTAATGCACTCGTGATAATTTTCGTTCAATCTACACCCCGTGAAGAATATTCCAGAATTTTTTCGAAATTTTTTGATAAGTACTTTTCGAGATAAGGCCCGGGACAGCGATTTTTCGCGAATTTTTAAAAATAATACAAAGAAAAGTGCGCGCAAGTATAATATTATATATATATTTTTTACTCGTGTTTTCACAAGCTTTCATTTGACACCACACTCGATGATCTAGTAAAAGTTTTTTTTCACTTCCGACTTCACCCCCCAAAACTAACCCTTAAGTCAAAATTTAATTCTCAAAACTACATGACTCTGATGAGGCCATCAATTTCTATATTATTACCAAATTTCACCTTTCTATGTCAAATAGTTTCGGAGAAAATCGGGTGTGACAGACAGACAGACAGACAGACACCGAAGTGATCTTATAAGTGTTCCGTACGGAACGCTAAAAACAACTTATTGAAATTAAATTAGTAAAGAGCCTCCTAAAAAAGTATGAATTACTTTTTGTCTTAAATATGCCTTACTTAATTAACAATAAATAATTAATCAAATCATATGCAATTTTAATGTCACAGCTTAAATGATGCAAAATAACAACAGGGGTCAAAACTTATCGCATTTTGAAATTTACGAAGGCGGCGTTGCTTTGATTTCTTAGTGCAATTGTTTTTTGTTTGGTTTGACATTTTTTCATTTAATAAAACGAAATTGTTTAAGAATGGGTCGTCGAACTACAATTTCTGAGAGAAATTTAATTATTACTCATTACACAAATGGATACAGCCAAAGAGACATAGCCAAAATGGTAAATAAATGTCCGTCAACTGTTCAGCATATCATTGAACGTTACCGGAATGAAAATAGAATCGAGAATAAGTTAAGGTTGGCTCCAAATAAGATCTTCAATGAACGTGAAGAAATATGGATTTTAAGAGAGGTATCAAATAATCCAAAAAAAAGTGCGCCAAAGTTGTGCGCCGAGGTGGAAAGACAGTTTGGAAAAAGGTGTAACCCCGAAACAGTTCGACGGATCTTGCGAAATAATAATTTACATGGTCGAACTGCTAGAAATAAGCCTTTCATTAGCCAAAGAAATAGACGCGCGAATTATATTTTAACGTCACAGCTTAAATGATGCAAAATTCAATATACCAAAATTATTAGAGAAAACAAACTGTAGAATTTGAAATAAGCCTGCTAATATTTGGTCGGGCCTCCCTCATTATCAATAAAGGCTTGTAATCTTCTGGACATTGATTCAACTAACTTTCTAGTATACTCCGGGGAAATAGTGTTCCATGCTTCAGAGATATATGAAAGAAAGAATGAGAGTAAAAGAGTAATGTATAATATAAATTCTAAAACTAACATATATGTACCTGATTAAATTGATTGATTTTTTACCTAACTATTTTTCCCCGCAAACTATAAAACTAATCCAACACAAAAATAAATAAAGAATACGAAACTCACTTTTCAAACAAACAAATATCAACAGCCATATAAGACACTTCTTGGAAATTAATCACGTACATAAGATTTAAGGTGCCATAAGGGAGAACATCATCCGCCGCAAGGTTCTATACTGTAAATAAGAATACTGCGAAGTATCTTGTATTCACAGATCTTAACAAAATATATGTAAAACCTTAACAATTTAATATGAATAATAAAGAGATGTTTTGAATTTGAATTTGAAATATAATGAGTTGAAGGGGTGTGTGTTTGTAAGGTTTCTTCGCATATACGTCCTTTTTAAGTCTTTTGAAGTCGAGAAAACTAAAAATCGTTATATATTTTACTACTTTCAATTACTTATGGTCAAATAGATAAGGGATTAATAAGGTTAGAAGGAAGTTAGAGAGGTTACTTCGTATATATGATGTCATGAGTTGTTTTCAAGAATCTTAAAGTTCACGAACTTGAAAGTTGTGTTATTTATTCAATAACACAGCCCCACAAAAAAAAAGTGGGGTATACTTTTGATGCGATATATCAGATCCGTAGTATTTTTGCCCGCTGATCACGAATCTGACGTCAGAATATCGCCATCACATCTCAATTTTTTTTTAACCTCAAAATATAGGTAAAAATTAGTAAAAATTAAGAAAAATATATTCCTAAAAAATTGATTCAAGCTTTTTCATGAATCCAAAGATGTATTAATATGTATTCGGACACGCTAAGCTAATATTCATCGGTTGGATTGAGCCATACAGATCTGTTTTCTTTCTAACCTCAATAAATCAGACAGATATAGTGCTTCTCGAATGCAAAAACGAATTTCAATTAAAATTCAACTGATCCTTACCAAATTTGGTACACGGGGATTTTTTGTGTCGCTGATCACGAATCTGAGGTTGGATTTGCAAAATTCAAGATGGCAGATGTTTTCGCGCCATTTTGAACGCCGAGAAAATTCATCGGTCGATTTTTATTCTTCTACCTGCATCCAGGGCACCTCCACGTGGTGACGGTGGGCAACGGTGTTACTCCACTAGCCGGCAGAGTCCCTGGATAACGGCTTAGATGCCGTCATGGCAGGTAGAAGAAAGAGAATTACGATGCAGGGACTCGGAAACCCAGTATCGGCGGTTGGTCAGGGTGGGAAAGCGGGCCCGCAGCCGTCGTCATCCAGCGACCGTAGCTCTTCATGTGTGGGTGACTTGGCTCATGTAGAGTATAATGCTACAAGAAAACGGTCTCACGGTACAAGGACTTTTCATAAGTGCATTTTGTTATATTTGCTGTCAACACTTATTGAATAAAATGGGGTCACCGATAACGGATAAGATTAAAACCTTATATAAGGATTGTTTTAACATTGAAATACAGCACCAGGATACAGATTGGGTTCCCCACATCATTTGCAGTTCTTGCAAAATAATGTTGTACATCAATAAGAAGGCGATTAAATATTCCAGACCAGCAATATGGAATAGACCATACAGTGAAAATGATTGCTACTTTTGTATGAATGTTGTATCTAGGCATAACCGAAAAAATAAAAGCACTATTACTTATAACGATGTTTCGACAGTAACAAGACCAACTAAACTAATTCCGCCTCCTGAACCACTTGATGCTGATGTTATGGAAACAAATGATTTCACCTTATCAGTTCATGCCGAAAACATTGAGACTGTCGAAAAAGATTCAAACACTGTTACTAATGAATGTTCTAGTGACAGCCTATCATATACTAGTGACACAGATAAAGAATTTCTACCATACAACCGTAAACCAGAACCAATACTCGTATCACAGTCAGAACTTAGTGATCTAGTCAGAGATTTAGGCTTATCCAAAGATGGTTCAGAGCATCTTGCTTCCTTTTTAAAGAAAAGACATTTACTTAAGCCAGAACTACGATTTCTTATTATAGAAACAGAGATGAAGAATTTCGAAAATATTTCACAATGGACGAGGAATTGTCACTTTCATATTGTACCGATGTAAAAGGTCTAATGGATGAATTTCAAAATAACTCATACGATCCTGAAGAATGGAGACTGTTCATTGATTCTTCTAAACGGAGCATTAAGGCAGTTTTGCTGCATAATACGAACGTTTACGCTCCCATTCCGAAACTCATTCCACAGTTATGGAAGAGCAATA
Organism: Pachyrhynchus sulphureomaculatus; assembly: GCA_019049505.1. Taxonomy (NCBI): domain Eukaryota; kingdom Metazoa; phylum Arthropoda; class Insecta; order Coleoptera; family Curculionidae; genus Pachyrhynchus; species Pachyrhynchus sulphureomaculatus. The sequence continues at coordinate 172,656,155 of CM032453.1, forward strand.
TGAAAAAATGAAGCAGCTTTTGATAAAAATAAAATATGCTGATCATAACTGGAAAATTTGTAGAGATCTGAAAATTGTAACAATATTGCTTGGCCAACAGTCAGGGTTTACACTTTATCCCTGTTATAAATGTCTGTGGAATAGCAGAGACAGGGAACGTCATTATAAGAAAAAAAATTTGGCCAACAAGAGAATCGCTCACTCCTGGTGAAAATAATGTATTGTTTCCACCATTGGTAGATCCAGGAAAAGTTCTTATTTCCCCGCTTCACATTAAGCTTGGACTTATGAAGCAATTCACGAGAGCATTAGATACAAACGGCCCATGTTTCAAATATTTGCATAAAAAATTTCCGAAATTTTCTGAAGCTAAAATTAGGGCAGGCGTATTTGACGGGCCACAAATAAGAAAATTGTTTCAAGATTCATTATTTGTTACTAAAATGAATAAAGTTGAAAAAGCTGCTTGGCTTAGTTTTAAAGAAGTCGCAACAAACTTTTTGGGAAATAATAAAAGTCCTAAGTACAAAGAAATAGTCGAGAAAATGGTAAAAAATTTTCAAACATTAGGTTGCTTAATGAATCTAAAATTACATTTCCTGGACTCCCACATCGATGATTTCCCAGATAATCTTGGTGACTACAGTGAGGAGCAAGGGGAACGTTTTCACCAAGATCTGAAAATCATAGAAAATCGGTATCAAGGACGATGGGATGACCATATGCTAGCGGACTATTGCTGGTCGCTAAAAAGAGAAACAAGTCCTCAAAAGCGTTTGGGCAGAAAGCCTTTGAATAGGTCATTCGCGGAAAAAAGAACAAGATACAGCCAAAAAAAAAGGAAAGTTAGGCGCGGCTCTAACCTTCGCAATTCTAGGGCTTAAGGGTCTACTATTTGAGAGTCCTGGTTTTGAGTTTATTGGGTCTCATTTTTAAAGTTACAGGGTTATTGAGGTCTATTTTTTGAGGTTACAGGGTGTGGGAGTCTAAGGTTTCAGGGTTAGGGTTTAAGAGTATCAGGTTTGAGCATTCCCCAACTGTATACCAAATTTGGTAGGAATCGGTTGGTTTTCAAAAATTTTGTCCGCCATCTTGGATCCGCCATTTTGAATTTTTCAAATCCGACCTCAGATTCATGATCAGCAACCCAAAAAACCCCCGTGTACCAAATTTGGTAAGAATCGGTTGACTTTTAATTTGAATTCGTTTTTGCATTCGAGAAGCACTATATCTGTCTGATTTATTGAGGTTAGAAAGAAAACAGAACTGTATGGCTCAATCCAACCGATGAATATTAGCTTAGCGTGTCCGAATACATATTAATACATCTTTGGATTCATGAAAAAGCTTGAATCAATTTTTTAGCAGTATATTTTCCTTAATTTTTACTAATTTTTACCTATTTTTTGAGGTTAGAAAAAATTGAGATGTGATGGCGATATTCTGACGTCAGATTCGTGATCAGCGGGCAAAAAATACTACGGATCTGATATATCGCATCAAAAGTATACCCCACTTTTTTTTTTGTGGGGCTGTGTAATCAAATATACGTAATTATTCGCCACACTGGATTGGGATAAACAGCATTTGCTAAATTAGCAAGATAAATTTGACAACGTTTCTGTAGAAAAAGATCTACGAAAAATGCATTGTACCTGTAACAAAACGCTCTGTCAACAAACTAAGAGTAGGTCAGAAAGGAATGGAAAGGGCCATGCTAACAATATATATGACAAGACATCAAACACAATAATTAGAGGAAGAACAAAAACGTATAACACAAGGTCAATGGAGATGGGCAAGTCATATAACCTGAATGACATATCGACAAAAAGGTTGATTGAATGGCAGTTCAGAGCAGATAAAAGGAACAGGGGCGGATCACCGACGCCGACGAGATGATATAAAAAGGATAGCGAATAACTGGAGAAATAACGCTCAAAACAGAAACAGCAGGAAAACATTAGATGAGGTCTATGTCCTGCAGTGTCTGATGGCTGATTATGAGTTAGAAAATATAAAAAAAAAATTTTGGATTTCCAGACTATTGGATAATTACAAATTTAAGTCTGCGAATAATAAAAAAATAATTGTACTTTCCGTTTCAATGTTGGACATTAAATTAAAATCTAAACAAAACCAGAACATAACACACAACATATTCAATCATTATAAGCGTCTAACACCAGTAAAATGAAATTTCCTAAAATATCTCACCAATACGACTTTTACCGTTTAAATGGACACAAATTATATATTTTTTTTTGCTTCAAACCTGAAAAGAATGAAAAATTGATGAATTTCTAATTTCCCAACACAAAAACCTTAAAAATAATATAAAACACGATATATTCGACCTTACTATCACACCTTCCTTCCATTATAAGTACGATGCTAGATGATGTAATAAAATAAATAAATTCTTAAATCAGAAATGAAACAGCTAAAGTAAACAATATATCGATAGCTCCTGTCTCCGACATTGTACAAAATCAATGGATTTCTTATTCTCTCTTAACATAAGATATCTTCTTTTTCCAGATATTTCTGTAACAAATGAACGTATAGACCGATGGATCCTGATGTTTTTGATCGTCTTGACATAACCTTAAAATGTAACGAAATAGAAAAATTTTAGAGAATGATTTTTTTAATGAACAGAATAAGTTTCATTGAATACAAAAATAAAAAACAAACCAACTATTCCTTAGGGGAACATATGGTACATAAGAAAGACAACTAGAGAGATAATGCAATTACCCTTTTTCTTAAGATATTTAATTGAATAGTATTCATTTATTATTCTCCTTTCAATGACTCATAAGTTTGCGAAGTGTAGTTTAGAGGTACCTTAACCGCATAAATAATTCTTTAAGTTTGGCTTGTTTCAACATTAAAACTTGCTTATTTGCTTAATATGCATCATATATAATAATAACTAGGGAAAAAGTTTGAATAAAATTTTGCGAAAGAATTTAAGCTAACATCTCAGTATTCTGTTTGCGGAAACCCAGACTCTTTGAAATTTTAACGTATCTGAATAATGTTCACTGAACTACGATTCTGTTCAATAATCAGATTCTACGTATGGAGCAAACTTCAACACCTATACCGAAGCAAAAATTTTATATTGCCTTTATGCATGAAGTCTCATCGCTTAGGTGACTCAAGAGTAGTCAGAGATCAATATAAATCTTCAATACTCGCAAATTCGCAACGTATATCCGCCGTTCAGAATATATCTATATGTTATAAACCCAAATGAAATAAGTTATGTGTGCAATTTTTAGGAATACGAGACTTTCTATCATATCCTCTTCGCATTTTTCTTTATATACACCTATGACCTGGATTGGATGAATTATCCCGAAGACTTCATATATACTCTCAACGACCTGACGCAGAGATCTGTTAAGGTCACTGGACATTAACATACTTAAAGTACGCGCATTTTTTAGAAAGGAATAGTACTTCATAATACGAGTATATAATGTGGTAATAAGTATGGTAGAGTTTCTTTTCTCTTTGTTTTTTTGTTTAGCATTTTTTTCTTTCCTTCTTATTTTCTTTTTTTTTATCAACATGTAGCTTTAAGTTAGTCAGAATCCTTGTTGTAGAAAATTGTGTTTTTCTTATAAACAATACAGAAGTAAGTAAGTAAGTAATAAGATACAGCCAAAAAAAGGAAAGTTAGGCGCGGGTCTAACCTTCGCAATTCTAGGGCTTAAGGGTCTACTATTTGAGAGTATATGGTTTAAAAGTCCTGGTTTTGAGTTTATTGGGGTCTCATTTTTAAAGTTACAGGGTTATTGAGGTCTATTTTTTGAAGTTACAGGGTGTGGGAGTCTAAGGTTTCAGGGTTTAGGGTTTAAGAGTATCAGGTTTGAGGATTCCCCAACTGTATACCAAATTTGGTAGGAATCGGTTGGTTTTCAAAAATTTTGTCCGCCATCTTGGATCCGCCATTTTGAATTTTGCAAATCCGACCTCAGATTCATGATCAGCAACCCAAAAAACCCCCGTGTACCAAATTTGGTAAGAATCGGTTGAATTTTAATTTGAATTCGTTTTTGCATTCGAGAAGCACTATATCTGTCTGATTTATTGAGGTTAGAAAGAAAACAGAACTGTATGGCTCAATCCAACCGATGAATATTAGCTTAGCGTGTCCGAATACATATTAATACATCTTTGGATTCATGAAAAAGCTTGAATCAATTTTTTAGGAGTATATTTTTCTTAATTTTTACTAATTTTAACCTATTCTTTGAGGTTAGAAAAAAATTGAGATGTGATGGCGATATTCTGACGTCAGATTCGTGATCAGCGGGCAAAAATACTACGGATCTGATATATCGCATCAAAAGTATACCCCATTTGGAATCCAGGTCTAGAAAGTATCTAATAAATAATTAATGTTTGAAAAAGTCGTTATTGATGGATCCAATTAGGCGGTTCATTTTCCTACAAAAATCCTTTTCTTTATGGAGCTCCCTATTTTTCACTAATTTTTACTTGATTACCGCCGTCTGACTCTCGCTCTGCTTTATCCGCCAGTCTATTATACTGGGCTCTAAGCACTGCTGTATATTTTTTCATAAAATAAATCTCTTACAATCTCGAGCCTTCCACTGCTTCTTTTAATACATTCTTATGCCCCATAATTCTTCGGCATTAATTTATGTGATTTAATATACCTCTAAGTATCTAACAGATTCTCCTTGTTCTTGTTTTTTCCTCTAAAATATTTGCAAAAGGTTGGCTGCCTTATCTACTTGATTAACCCTTATAAATTCACCCCTGTTTTTTCTTTTTATCCTGAAACGTTCAGGTGCAGCCCTTATACAAACACCCTTGTGGGTATAAGGAATAACTTATTCATTTCCTTTCGATTTCGCTAAGGTTTTTTGATATATACTTTTTTTTATTTAAGGTAAGAGGTAAATAGATACTAGAAAAAAGCTGGCAATCTGTTCTTATCACTATATTTTTTATCGTGAGAATGAACTCACACACACAAATAAAAAGTTAAGCTACAACTGACCTGTTGATCTCAATAATACTTATGTCTTAGAAAATGAAATTTCATATACGAACAGTTAACAATCAATACATTTCCATTTGACCTTCCCGAATGCGGACATATGTATACATATACAGATTAGTATCAGTTGTAACCAATATTATTTTAAAATATTCGTGCTACACAATGAAAATTGGAGATAATGGAACATGGATTTTATCGTAGAGGATGAGTATCTTCTTCTTCTTAGTGTACCTTATCGTCTAAGGACGTTGGCGATCACATTTGCCCATCTGATTTTATCTGTTGCTGCTCTAAACAGTTTAATAGATGTCATATTTGTCCATCGTTGTAAGTTTTTTAACTAGGAGTTGCTGCGCCTTCCTGGTCCTCTCCTACCGATTATTTTTTCTTCAATTATAAGTTGCAGGAGCTCATACTTTTGGCTTCTCATAATATAGCTAAAGTAAGTACTTTTTCTTTCTTTAACAGCCCGATTCAACTCTCGTTCTTTTCCCATTCGATCAAGTAAAGGGTGTTTTTTATAGAGGTATAAAACTTTAAGTTGGCAACACTTTTTCAACTGGCGGCCATTTTGTCAGCTGTCAAGTGATTTATGTTTAGTTTGGTTTGGCATTTCAACATGAATAGACTGACGCCTGAACAACGCTTCCAAATTGTGCAAATTTATTTTGAAAATCATGGTTCTGTTCGAAATACGTATCGCGCACTACGTCCATTTTACGGTCAACATAATCGTCCATCAGAGCAATTAATTCGATTAACTATGGAACGTTTTCGCACCACGTTTACTCTAAATGATAATACGCATCCACAGAGACGTCGTACAGTGCGTACAGAAGAAGTCATTGCTGCTGTAGAGCGTAGCGTAGAGGAAGACCCGAATCAGTCTCTCCGCCATTGTGCACAGGAATTGGATATGTGTCCATCCACTTTATGGAAGATTTTGCGGAAAGATCTTGGTTTGCGTGCTTACAAAATCCAACTCGTGCAACAATTGAAGCCACACGATCACCTAGCAAGGCGTAGATTCGGTGAATGGGCCCAAAACAAGATTGCCGTTGATCCCGATTTTCATAAGCGAATTTTGTTTAGCGATGAAGCTCACTTTTGTTTGAATGGATACGTCAATAAACAAAACTGCCGTATTTGGAGTGATGATAATCCTCAAGTGTATGTTGAGACACCGTTACATCCAGAAAAACTGACTGTTTGGTGTGCTTTATGGGCTGGTGGAATCATTGGTCCGTACTTCTTTAAAAACGATGCTGGTCAGAACGTTACAGTCAATGGTGACCGCTATAGAGCCATGATTACTGACTTTTTCGTTCATCAATTGAACAACCATGATGTGCAGGAGATGTGGTTTCAACAAGACGGCGCAACATGTCACACAGCCCGTGCCACAATTGATTTATTGAAGGAAACGTTTGGTAACCGCATAGTTTCACGTTTAGGACCCGTGAATTGGCCTCCAAGATCGTGCGATTAAACGCCGCTAGACTATTTTCTGTGGGGATATGTGAAGTCGCTAGTCTACGCCGATAAGCCCGAAACGATTGGCCACTTGGAGGACAACATTCGCCGCGTTATTGCCGATATACGGCCACAAATGTTGGAAAAAGTCATTGAAAATTGGACCTCCAGATTAGACTACGCCCGAGCCAGCCGTGGCGGTCATATGCCAAAAGTCATATTTAAATTATAATGCCAGAAGATTATCTTTCGAATAAAGTAAATTTCATGTCAATTTAAAAAATTCATCTTTGTTTTATTCCATTTCAAAGTTCTATACCTCTATAAAAAACACCCTTTATTTCCACGTTTGTAGTATGCGCACCACATCTCGAATGACTCCATTCTTTCTTGTGTGGTCTCTGTGATTGTTACATGTAGCATCTTAGTACTCTTGTTTTTATTTTTAAGTTTAGTTAGCAGTGACAGAGTATGATGCACATTTTATTAAAGCAGCTTCGTGCTTTTTCAATTGAGCGTATTTCAATAAAGTGGTCCCAATCTTCACTCATTACACTTTCTAAGTTCGTTATTTTTGTTACCCCTTCAAGTGTTTGTTGATGTACTTTAATATTTATGTTTGTATTAGGATTATTACTGACCACCATTGTTTATGTTTTGTTCATATTCAGTTCCTCACATGCATCAACAATTCCATTCATGAGTCTTTGTAGGCCTTCTTCACTATCCGCTAGAATGACATTATCATCAGCGTTATTTACACACACACACACACACCATTAATTGTAATTCCATCTTTTTTATCAGAAAGTGCTATATTGAAGATTTCCTTCGAATAGATATTGAATAACAGGGGTGACAAAATACAATCCTAACGTAAGCCTTTCTTTATTTTTATTTCTTTGGACATGCGATTCTCAGCTTTTATTGTGGCAGTCTGGTTCCAGTATAAACTTCATATTATTTATGTCTTTGTGATCAATGTTACAAGATTGTAGTATTTTCATCATTTTCTCATGATTTACAATATCAAAGGCTTTTTGGAAATCTATAAAGCACAAATAAACATCAGAGTTGACATTCCTACATCTCTCAATCAGAATGCGAATGGAGAATAGTGCGTCCCTCGTTCTTAGTCCGTTCCTAAAGCCAAACCGTGTTTGTTCAGTACGTTCATCTAGTTTTTTGTATACTCTTTGGTGGATTATTTTAAATAAGTGTTTCACGATGTGGTTTATTTAGACTTATATTCTGGTATTCCTCGTACTTTCTAGGGTTATTCTTTTTTGACAGTGGTATTAAAACTGATGTCAACCAATCATGAGGTATATCACCTGTGTTGTATACGCTATTGAAGAGGCCCTGTATAATGTCCATATGTTTTTTAAAAAATATTTTAATGATTTCTGTAGGTATATTATCTTCTCCTACTGCCTTTTTGTTTTTAAGCTAATTTACTGCTACTAATATTTCGTCTTTATTTATGGAGGAGACCCCGTTATATTAAGCTATATTTGTATTATATTGTCTAGTTGTGTCACTATACCTTTTCCCTATATATTCTTCTCATCTATCTATTCTTTCTTTTATGTTCAGTAGTAGTTTACCTTCTTTATACTCTATTACTTGTGGTTGCCTTTGTAGCCTTAGTCCAGCTGCTTCTATGATTTTCTTATGCAAATTAAATGTGTCGTATTTCTTTTTTCTAATGCTTCTATTTATTCTAGTCCATTGTTCATTTAGCCACATGTCTTTAGTTTCCTTTATCTCTCTCTTTATCAGTTTCTTTCTATATTCCTCACATGCATCAACAATTCCATTCATGAGTCTTCACTGTCCGCTAGAATGACATTATCATCAGCGTTATTTACACACACACACCATTATTTGTAATTCCATCTTTTTTATCAGAAAGTGCTTTATTGAAGATTTCCTCGGAATAGATATTAAATAACATTGGTGACAAAATACAATCCTAACGTAAACCTTTCTTTATTTTTATTTCTTTGGACATGCGATTCTTAACTTTTGTGATCAATATTACAAGATTGTAGTATGTTCATCATTTTCTCAAGATTTACAATATCAAAGGCTTTTTGGAAATCTATAAAGCACAAATGAACATCAGAGTTGACATTCCTACATCTTTCAGTCAGAATGCGGATGGAGAATAGGGCGTCCCTCGTTCTTAGTCCGTTCCTAAAGCCAAACTGTGTTTGTTCAGTACGTTCATCTAGTTTTTTGTATACTCTTTGGTGGATTATTTTAAGTAAGTGTTTCACGATGTGGTTCATTAGACTTATATTCCGGTATTCCTCGGACTTTCTAGGGTTATTCTTTTTTGACAGTGATATAAAAACTGATGTCAACCAATCATGAGGTATATCACCTGTGTTGTATACGCTGTTGAAGAGGCCCTGTATAATGTCCATATGTTTTTAAAAAATATTTTAATGATTTCTGTAGGTATATTATCTTCTCCTACTGCCTTTTTGTTTTTAAGTTAATTTCGTCTTTATTTATGGAGGAGACCCCGTTGTATTAAGCTTATTTGTATTATATTGTCTAGTTGTGTCACTATACCTTTCCCCTATATATTCTTCTCATCTATCTATTCTTTCTTGTATGTTCAGTAGTAGTTTACCTTCTTTATCCTCTATTACTTGTGATTGCCTTTGTAGCCTTAGTCCAGTTGCTTCTATGATTTTCTTATGCAAATTAAATGTGTCGTATTTCTTTTTTCTAATGCTTCTATTTATTTTAGTCCATTGTTCATTTAGCCACATGTCTTTAGTTTCCTTTATCTTTCTCTTTATTAGGTTATGCGTTTCTTTGTATTTTATATTGTTCTTATACTTTCTTCTTACTGCCATCATATCCAATATTTCCTCCGTCATCCATGATGTTGTATTTTGTTTCAGGTGCTTTTCCATTACTTCTCCAGTGTTTCTCTGATGTGGTGCCATTTTTCTTCCGGTGTCTGATGAGTTCCCAGCTTGTTTGTATTCAGACTTCTACCAATCTCCTCATGAATCCTCTTCTTTGTGACTTCTTCTTTGAGTTTGTCGATGTTAATATTTATTGTTGTTTGTTCGTGTTTTTTTAACTTTTTAGTCTAATCTTGATAGTTGTAAGCAGCAAATTATGGTCTGTAGGTATATCTGCTCCAGGATAGGTTTTGGCAAATTTGACTATATTTCGTTGTCTTCTATTGATGGTTATATAGTCTATTTGATTTCGGATGATTTTGTTATGTTTTCCATCTGTAGGGGCTTTCCACGGATATCACCGTCGGGGTGGCAATTTAAAATAAGTGTTCATAATAGAGAGGTTCTTTTCTCTGCAGAACTTGATCAGTCTCTGATCTTTATCATTACGTTTACCCAAGCCATAATTCCTCACATTATCCTCTTCTTTTTCATCTCCTACTTTGGCATTATCAATCATGTTTATCTCATTTTTCTCAGTGCGTTGTAGAGTCTTATTTAGATCTTCATAAAATATCTGGATTTCTTTATCAGTACTTTGTGATGTTGAGCGTAGACTTGTATGATGTTAAATTTGTGGGATTTGCAATTTATTTGAGTCAAGATTATTCTGTTTGAAATCGATAAAATCCTTCCACTATTTTTGCCACCATTGCGAATCCGTTTTTATTTTTGATGGTTACATCTCCCGAGTAATAAACTGCCATCTTACTTCACTACATCCGAATATATTGATGTTAAGTCCTTTCATCTCTCCTACCAGATTTGCAGCTTTGCCCGCTTCAAGCAAACTTCTGACATTCCAAGTTCCTATTTTCCTTATCGATTTCCAGCGGGGGATTCTTCGCACCCTCTCCCCACTTAGAGGATGCCCGGGACTGAGGGCCTTTTTTTCTATCTTTGTGTGTTATTTGTGATTTCCTGGAAGAAAGGATAGTGTAGTGGTTTTCTGTTGCCTTCTACACCGCTGTGCAAGTGCCGCTTCAGTGACTCTCACCAGGCCATTTGCTATCTGCTTCACAACCATTCCAGTTCCCTTGATTTCTGCTTGTGAGCAGTTTTGAACAACCAGCTGTCGTTGTTCAGGGTTAAGGATGCGTAGTTATGAAAATAATAGGAAGGTGGATTAACAGTAACCACGAGGTGTAGATATTGTTAAAGACGCTGATCGATTATGTCCGTTACATAACGTATAATAAATAAACTTAAAAATAAGAAGACAGAAGATATCTTTGGAGTGAGTGTTATTAGCATGAAAAGAGCATCTGAATTTTTGATTCCACCAATGGTAGATATTGTGAATGCCTGTTTGGAGGAAGGAACATTTCCATCTCAAATGAAATTAGCAAAAATCATTCCACTCTATAAAAAAGGTGAACCGAGCCTTCCCCACAACTTTAGCCAAATATCAATACTACCTGTATTTTCAAAAGTTTTGGAGAGTGTCGTATTCGAGCAGTTTGTTGCCTTTCTAGATAAACATTGTATAATCATCCCAAGACAATTTGGTTTTAGAAAAAATGTAACAACTTCAGATGCTATTTTAACTCTTGTAAAATGTATAAGAGATGCTTTTGAAAAAAGAAATAAATTTATAGGGCTATTTGCAGATTTAACTGCAGCTGCGTAAACCGTAAATTTCTGTTAGACAAAGCATATTTCTATGGAATTAGGGGTGTGGCCTTTAAGCTCTTGCAGTCATATCTTGAGGGGAGATATCAGGTTGTCTGCTGTAATGCTGACAGCACGAGTGCTCCGATGCTTGCGGAGATCGGTGTACCTCAGGGGTCTGTGCCGGGTCCCCTACACTTCTTCCTTTACGTGAATGATCTTCCACAGGCATTTGAAATTTTTGGAAAAAATATCCAAAATATCGAGAGCATTATTTATGTGGATGATGCAACATTTGGAGTGTCTTTCGAGGGAGGTGAGGATCCGGCTCAGTTGCTTGAGGCAATGACGGATCAAGCTAAACTATGGTTCCTCTCAAATCAACTAGTTTTAAACGACACAAAGACCGAGTCCATAATATTTGAAGCAAAAACTATTAGCACTGATGTAAAAAACAAAATAAAATTCCTAGGGGTTACTCTAGACACCAACCTTTTATATACCGATCATGTAAACAATATATGTAACAAACTAAACAAAGCAATATATGCTATAAGACGAATTAAAAATACAATAAACGAAGCAGCCGCACTTACAACTTACCACTCTCTTTTCGATTCAATATTGCGTTATGGAATCCTAGTATGGAGTTCTGCGGCAAGCACTCACCTTGAAAAAGTTTTTAGAGTGCAAAAATCTGCTATAAGATGCATTGCAAACTTAAAACAGGATGACTCCAGTCGACCTTATTTTAAGTCACTAAAAATAATGACTCTATATGGTTTGATTATTTACCAAAAACTCATATATGTCAGAAAGAATGTTGCTAGGTATTGTACATTATCGCATATTCATACACATGGTACCAGGAGTCGAGACAATCTGCTCTTGCCCGTAACTAGATTGGCCAGAACAAACATGGAAGAGATTAAATTATTTTTTTTTTTTTTTTTTTTTATGGGTCTAGCACACGTGCTACAGGGAAGTCCCTAAAGCGCTACAGAAGCGACACGTGTGCGGAGAAGGGCGATTCACGCTGTTCTTGAACCGCTGTAGATTGTACTCGGTGGGAAACACAGTCCTGGGCAAACTATTCCAAAGGGATGATGTTCTCCATATAAAAGACTGCTTGAAAAGTGTTGTACGGGCAGTAACAAGCTGAACCTCATACGGATGTGAAGAATTAGCGCGACGTGTACTTCTAACATGCACCGCTCTGGGAGGAATTAAGCGGGCCACATCCTTCGAACACTTTCCATGAAAGTACTTGTAGAATAGGCTCAAGTCGCCTACCGTTCTTCGATGTTCCAGCGAATCAAGGCCGACGGTCAGTTCCGGGTCTCCAATCAGACGAACAGCTCTTCTCTGAATAGAATCCAACAAATGCAGTGTATGTTTGGGAGCGGAGCTCCAAACATGGGAGCAGTATTCCATAGTTGGTCGAATTTGAGCTTTGTAAAGAATTAACAGTTGTTGTGGAGTGTAAAGCTTTCTGGTTCGAAATAATATTCCCAACTTTTGAGAAGCTCTCCTTGCTATGCCTGCAACATGTTCATGCCAGGACATATTTGCTCCCAAATTAACGCCCAACAAATTGAGTGACGATGTTAGAGGAATGGAGTGCCCCGACATAACTATGTCGGGTTCAGCAACGTTAACTTTTTTAGAAAAAAACTGCCGCCTGGGTTTTTGTAGCGTTAAATTCCACTTGGTTACTGTCACCCCAAGATAGAATTTCTTCCAGGTCTTTGTTAAGTTGAACGACTTCCTGCTGTCTGCGGATATTCGTCTGAGTAGCCGATGTCCGAGCGTTCAAAGTGAATGAAGAGATAAGTGTACTGTCATCTGCAAAGCTGTAGATTGGATTCTCGGTCTTTTCCAGCAGATCGTTAATGTAAATGAGAAAAAGAGTAGGAGACAGTATGGAGCCTTGAGGTACACCGGCGTTGATAGTGAAGGTGTTAGAAAGAAATCCGTCGACTGCCACTCGTAAAGAACGCTCTCTGAGGAAACATGAGAGCCACAAACAGAACTTTTCCGACATACCAGAAGAATTATTTAATGCTTTACCTCGAGAGATGAGATTGCAACAGCTCGGTCGATTTAAAAGTAGCTTAAAAAAAATTATAATCAATGCCGCTATCTATAATTTTAGTGAATTTTATACACTGACTAGGAATAGAGAGAATTTTAAGCACTACATTTAACTATAGATATAGACCAAACCCTTTAAATTGTGTGATATGTGTGGAGTTTCTATTTGTTTGTTTCGATCCTTAACATTTAGATGTACAGTATTTTGTGATCTACACTTTTAGTTTTTAAATCTTTTGACGTGTCTGTTAATACTATGTATTTTTTTATGATCAATAAATTATTATTATTATGACTGTTCTCGTTTTTCTTTCTCACATTTGGTCAATGTGGTTCCATGTTTGGCTGACGGGCGCAAACCAAGTCAGCACAAACGCATTACTATTGTGTATTAAGGAATGACCTGACAATGTTACATGTTTTCAAAATCACTGACTTCTGAATGTTTCTGTGTATGTCCGTGTTGAGTCCCAATTGCACTAAATGTGGTGTGAATGTTATTGGTGTAAGGCCTGTGGCTGATATAATGAGGGGGACAATGATGACTTTTTCCTGTCTCCATAGCCTTTTTATTTCCGTTGCAAGGTCTGTGTATTTGGAAATTTTTTCTGTGTATTTCGCTTGGATGTTTGTGTCGTTGGGGACAGCTATGTCAATCAGATAGGTGACTTTTCCTTTTTTGCACTGAAAAGTAATATCGGGTCTATTGGCGGAGACTGTTTTATCTGTATGGATACCGATATCCCAGTAGAGCTTGTAATCTTCATTTTCAAGTATGGATGTTGGCGTGTATTTGTAGTAGGGATCTGTGTTTTCTATGAGTCTGTATGTTGTGGCCAGTGCTTGGTGAACCACTTTGGCAGCTGAATCATGCCTGGCTGTGTACTCCGTTCCGGCCAATATTTTACATCCGCTCGTTATGTGTTCAATCGTTTCTTTCTGCTGGTGGCATTTCCTACATCTGTCCTCTGCAATAGTCGGGTCTTTGATGATATGCTTTTGGTAGTTTCTGGTTAATATGACTTTATCCTGGATGGCAAGTAAGAAGCCTTCAGTCTCAGGGAATAGCTGCCCATCCCGTAACCAGGTGTATGATTGTTTTTTATTTACGTGCTCTTGTTCTATGTGGTATCTGTGTTTTCCGTGGAGTGTTTTCTCTGACCACGTTTTCATCTTTTCCTGTTGTAATTGGGTGTGACTGTGTGTGTCTGCTGAGTGGTCTGCCCGGGCTAAGTCGAGAGGTGTGTAGTTTTTGTCTGCTTTCACTGTCGCTGTGTGGAGGCTGGTTTGCTTGCTGTGAAAGAATTTCCTAAGTGTTTGTATTTGTTTTGTGTGTAATGATCTGATGTCTATAATTCCTCTTCCTCCTGCCTTCCTCTCGATGGTAAGTCTTTCTTTATTATTATTATTATTATTAATTATTTCGTTTTCAATCAAAGAGACGAGCTGCAGAAGTAGTCTAATATTCTCGCATATAAGTTAAGCTTGTACGGTTGCTACGAGCGAATGAATGGTGTCTTCATGATATTAACATGTTTAACAAAACGGGCGTCGAATGCAAAAATAAAGTGTTTGGTATAAAGTATGTAGTTCTTTTTGGACAGACGGTGTAAACTCATTCAACTTGCATCGTAATAAATGACTATTTTACTAATAAATTACAAAGAATGGAATTTTCGTTACACATATATAATTAAATCTTTACCGATAGTAACGTCATTTTTGTTGCGTAGTAGTAATAAATATGTACCTGTAACTTATTGGCCGGAATATCTAATAAATTCAAATCAAAACATCCACAAATCCACGTCACGTCGTTGTTTATCTCTATTTAGATAGATGCTGTATATATAGCTACATAGCTACCCAGCTACTGTAACTTTCCATAACTCTTCGTTGATATGTTTCATTGATTTATTTTTCCTGTGATTGGCAGAAAGGGTTTTTGGGTGTAATACGAGGATGGATTGAAAAGTTCGCGGCCTAGTCAAGGAAACAAAATAAAATACGTACAAGAATATTTTCATTTTTCGACGTAATCTCCATCTAGCTCTATGCACTTCTTCCACCTGCTTTCCAAAGCTTCCACACCCGTTTGAAAAAATATTCCTCAAGGTCTTCAAAATACTGGTTAACTGCAGTTTCGACTTCTTCGATTCATGAAAATTTCTGGCCATCGAGGTGTTTTTGTAGGTTTGGAAACAAATAAAAGTCCGAAGGTGCCACATCATGAGAATAAGCCGGGTGGGGCAGCAATTCGAAACCACAACCACGAATTTGAGCCATAGGCTCAACAGACGTGAGAGCGCGAGCGTGAGCGTTGTCCTTATGGAACAAAACTTTTTTTCTCAGTAATCCTGGGCGTTTTTCTCTAATTTCTAGACGTAAACGACGCAAAAAGGTGCAATAGTAAGTCGAGTTTATTGTTTCGCCTTTCGGAAGGTAGTCCACCATAATAATACCTTTAACATCTTTAAAAAACTGACGCCATCACTTTTCCAGCCGACAGAATTGCCTTCGCTTTCTTTGGGGTCGTTCATCAGATTTTTTCCACTGCTTGGATTGTTGTTTTGACTCTGGAATATAGTGGTAAACCCAACATTCGCCCATTGTCACAAACCTATTAAGAAAATCTTTCGGATCAGCCTCAAACATCTCCAAACAGTCGCGAGAAATCGTGAGTCGAATTCGTTTTTATTCAACCCACCTAGCGGAAACCTTGGAAAATCCGAGTTCGTTGGCAATAATGTTTTATGTTCGTTCAGACGAGATGCCTATAACGTCTGCAATCTCCCTGATAGTTAATCTACTGTCTTTCGGTATGAGATCACACACATTGCCGATGTTTTCTTCAGTCGTAGACGTCGTGGGCCGGCCGGAGCGAGGGTCATCTTCGATGACCTCTCGTCCACGTTCAAATTCTGCAACCCATTTTTTCGCAGTGGTATATGACGGAGCAGATTCCCCTAGTATTGTTTTCATATCATCGTGGATCTCCTTTGGTGTTAATTTTTTTTTAAAACAGGTACCTGATGACCGCACGTTGTTCAATTTTTTCCATTTTTCCAAAAACGCTGCACTTGGTCTCACTAAACTCATTCTAACCTAAAAACCATAAATTCTACAGCAACAAAATTTTACTCTGTGACATCCAAAGAAAGTATGAACTTATTGGGGGTACTATAATAAAAATATTATAATTATTTTTTGATGAGGCCACTAACTTTTCAATCCATCCTCGTAGATAAATAGATTATATCTGGTGAAACAATTGATACTTATTATGAAATTTATACACATTGTGTCTCAAAAGAAACCGAATCTTTTATGAAAAATAATTTATATACGAGGCTGGTTTGAAAAGTCCGTGCAAAAATAAAAACTACTTATGTGTTTGGGGTAAACCTTTTTTATTTTCGTCATAGTCTCCTTTTTGGCTTATACACTTTGTCCAACGATGTTCTAGTTTGTTGATCCCTTCCGAATAATAGGATTTGACCAAGTCTGCAAAATATCCATTAGTGTCTGCAATCACCTCCTCGTTTGAATAAAATCTTTGTCCCGCCAGCCATTTTTTTCAAATTGGGGAACAAATAGTAGTCCGAGGGAGCCAAGTCTAGAGAATAGGGGGGATGTGAAACGAGTTGGAATCCTATTTCCATTAATTTTGCGACCACAACTGCTGAGGTGTGTGCTGGTGCGTTGTCGTGATGGAAAAAGAGTTTCTTGTGGGCCAATCGCGGGCGTTTTTTCTTGCAGCTCGGTTTTCAAACGGTCCAATAACGTAAATAATATTCACCTGTAATAGTTTTACCCTTTTCCAGATAGTCGATGAGGATTGTCCCTTGCGAATCCCAAAAGACAGTCGCCATAACCTTTCCGGCCGAAGGAACGGTCTTCGCCTTTTTTGGTGCAGATTCCCCCTTGGTAACCCATTGTTTAGATTGTTGTTTGGTCTCAGGAGTATAGTAATGTATCCATGTTTCATCCACAGTAACGAAACGACGCTTAAAGTCGTCCGGATTCTTCTGGAACAGCTGTAAACCATCCTTGCAACACTTCACACGATTCCGTTTTTGGTCAAGCGTGAGCAATCACGGCACCCATCTTGCGGATATCTTTCTCATGTCCAAATGTTTATGCAAAATATTATGTACCCGTTCAGTCGAGATGCCCACAGCACTAGCAATCTCACGCACCTTAACTCTTCTGTCATCCATCACCATATCATGGATTTGATCAATGATTTCTGGAGTCGTAACCTCCACAGGCCGTCCAGAACGTTCAGCGTCACTTGTGCCCATATGGCCAGTCCGAAAATTTTGAAACCACTTATAAAACTGTTCTAATCGAAGGTGCAGAGTCACCATAATGTTTATCAAGCTTCTCTTTAGTCTCTTGATGCGTTTTGCCTTTCATAAAGTAATGTTTAATCACCACACGAAATTCTTTTTCGTCCATTTCTTGAAAATCACTCGACTTCCTTGATTCACACGAATGCCAAACACAAAGAAATAGACCAATATGGCTGAAACTTGGTGTGCGTTCATTCAAGAAATGCTACTAACTAAACATGACCTCGATACGCACCGGTGGTGCCATCTCTCGGACTTTGCATGGACTTTTTAAACCAGCCTCGTATATTATTAATTTTAATCTATAATGGTGTTTCAGTAAGTTAGCTAGCTAGCTATAGAGCTAGTTAGCTAGCTATAGAGGAGAACTCGCACAGTTTAGAAAAGTTATTTTTCTACGTAAGTACCGTTTACATTAAACGTTTCTTGAGTTGTTTCCTTCCACTGAAAAAAAAGAATTGTTTGCTACTCAAAATACGACACTACAGTAGCTTTTTACTCACCATCTGAAGAAAATTTTCAGACCCTCAGATTTGTCCTCAGAGGTTATAAGTCAGTAAATTCACAGCTTTCGGTAATGACTTGAATTGTGTGGCCATGTAGACACGGCCAATTAATTCACTCTATTCTAAGTACTTTTACTAAATTATATATAATTTCGTTGTGTTATGCAGTTTTCACGATTTTTTCTGTCAAAAAATCGGTAAGGTGATATACCCAATTATTCGAGACTAGCTGTGCCCACGGCTCCGCTCGCGGGTACTTGATTCGCCTTTGTCGTCACTGATTATTCGTTATTTTATATTATTATATAGTTCAAGGGGCCTTAGGGGCTTGATTGCATACTTGTCTCCACTTCTTTTTATCTCCTTTTAGCTTTTCCCAGTGCGGGATTCCCATCAACTCCGGATCTTGCTTTACTGCCTGAATCCATGTAGATCGAGATCTCTTCTTCCAACCACTCCTCTTATTACGGCTTGCTTTGCCTGTCTTTCTTCCTTCATACTTGCCAGGTGTCCCAACCATCTTAATCGCTGGCTTCTTATGATTTGGCTTATAAGGGGTTTCGTATATAGGCATTTTAATTCGTAGTTTTTTCTTCTTCTCCACAGTCCCTCTTGTTTCTTTCCTCCATAGATTCTTCTCAAAGCTTTCCTTTCCCACACCTTCAACGTCTCCTTTCTCTTGCATTCAGTTTCCACATTTCGCATCCATATGTCACCGTGGGTCTGACAACTGTCGTATTTATTCTTTCTTTTGCTTTTCTTGATACATTCTTTGATTTCAATATTGGATTCATTGCCCCCAAACATCTCTGTCCTTTCGCTATTCTTTTTTGTATGTCTGTCCTTTCTTGTCCACTCTCTGTTATTGTTACTCCCAGATAATTAAATTTGTCTACTTTTGCAAACGTATATCTTTTCCCTAAGTTGTTTATTATATCTAAACTTTTGTTGTTTTTATTATCCTTCTTCTTTGTAATTTCCATGTATTTTGTTTTTTCCTCATTTGTCTTTAGTCCTCTCATCCTTCCCCTTTCTTCTATCTTACTTATGGCTGTTTTGAGGTTCTTCTTGCTCTTGCAATTACTGCTACATCATCCGCATAGGCCAAGCATTGTCAGGTTTGTTGATATATCGTTCCATTTGTTTTTATTTCTGACTCCCGGATTATCTTCTCTATTACCAAATTAAATAGAC
This sequence comes from Pachyrhynchus sulphureomaculatus, assembly GCA_019049505.1. Classification (NCBI taxonomy): domain Eukaryota; kingdom Metazoa; phylum Arthropoda; class Insecta; order Coleoptera; family Curculionidae; genus Pachyrhynchus; species Pachyrhynchus sulphureomaculatus. The sequence continues at coordinate 172,675,422 of CM032453.1, forward strand.
ATGTCGACACTGGATCCCCCTGTCTTAATCCTCTCTTCACCTTAAACTTATCTGATACTTTGCCCTCAACCAACACTCTATTTTCTGTGTCATTCAGGGTCATTCTCACCATGCGAATCAATTTACTTGAAATTTTTAGTTCTTCCATTATCTTGTAGAGTCCTTCTCTATTTATAGAGTCATATGCTTCTCTGAAATCCACAAAGACCAAGTGTAGTGCCAAATTTTGTTTTAAGCTATTATCTTGGATTTACTTAATTGAAAATATCTGGTCTGTAACCGATCTATTTTTCCTGAATCCACACTGGTACTCTACCAGAATAGACTCGGCTTTCTCTGCTAGTCTGTTTTTGATAGTCAACACTACTATCTTGTTCACGACATCCAGTAAGGCTATTGGTCTATAATTAGCACATATAGTTTTTTTTCTCCTTTTTTGTATATTGGACAAATGAGCGACTCTCTCCAGCTCACTGGCATCTTTTCTGTTTCCCATATTTCTTGCACCAACCGGCATATTTCATTTTCCAGATTTACTCCTCCAGCTTTAATCAGTTCTGCTGTTATACAATTTCCACCCGGGGCCTTATTTTATTTGGGTTCTGAGTATTTTTCTTATTTCTTCTTTGCAGGGTTTGTTTGTCCCCTCCTGCCCTTCAGTTAATTTTGCTTCCTATTTCTAATTTAACTCATTTTCATCTCCATTTAGTGTTTCTTTAAAGTGTTCCCCTCATCTATTCAGTCTTTCTACCAAGCTTACTTCCATTTTTTTCTTACATATTAGCATTTTGTCTCTGTTTATTCCCTTTGTATTTTATAAAAAAAAAACACGTAAATCGGATAAGTGGTTCTTGAGTGCTAAGCACAGTAATGGATAGACAGACAGACAGAGAAAAACTATACGTTTTATATATATTATAGATTTTTTTTGACATATATTAAATTAAGAATTAAAAAAAAAAAATCACGTAAATCAGATGAGTGGTTCTCGAATGATACGCACACTAACGGACAGACAGAGAGACGTTGCGTTTTATACATGGTATATTATATAGATTATTATTATTATATAACCTGGCCAAAAAACGTATGCATGAATTAACAAAAAACACGAAAATCGGATAAGTGGTTCTCGAGTGATAAGCGCACTAACGGACGCACAGACAGACAGAGAGACGTTGCATTTTATATATATTATAGATGTAATAAAATATATATCTATAACCTGGTCAGAGAACATATGTATGGATTTAAAAAATCACGTAAATCGAATAAGTGGTTCTCGAGGGATAAGCGCACTAACGGACAGACAAACAGACAGAGAGACGTTGCATTTTACATATATTATAGATATAAATTATTATTATAATAATTAATATAACCTGGCCAAAAAATATATGTATGAATTTAAAAAAAGACACGTAAATCGAATAAGTGGTTATCGCGTGATAAAACGCACTAATGGACAGACAGACAGACAGAGAGATATTGCATTTTATATATATTATAGATTATAGATATTCTCTGCTACATAATATTGTTCCAAATTTAGTGGTTTAGGCTGTGTATTGCAAGGGAACGCGCAGCAAACTTTTTTCGGACTTCATTCACTATTATCGTCACTGCTCATTCCCTATGCTAACTATCGTAATAAAATATAGCCTATAACCTGGCCAGAGAAGATATGTATGTTTAAAAAAAAAAAGGTACGTAAATCGGATGAGTGGTTCTCCAGTGATAAGCGCACTAACGGACAGACAGACAGACAGACAGAGAGACGTTGCATTTTATATATATTATAGATGTTAACAGAAGGACAATCAAAAATTTGAAGCAGGCGATTAGAGAAAAACGTTCAAATTTATGAGAAACCAAAACAAGACTACCACGGTTCAAGCCATTACCGAAAGCTACCGATCCACCCTTTAGCCCTGGTTTTTGTTAAAAGATTTGAAGAGGAACCGAGAATATTCTTTAGGTTGCTTAAGTCGTTGAAGAGTCCTTTCTTAAGTTACAAACAAAACAAAAATTTTTGAATAGAATGCAATAACTCTAGAAACGCTAAATTTAGTGTACTAATAATGTAGATATACTTAAAAAACGCCCTCTTAATTTGGTACATATGTTAAAAATAAATCATTACGGACATCAATAATATTACTTAAAAGTCTGGATGGATGTCTTGTTAAAATTTGCAAGTAAGAAGCCTTTTTTTGTTGGAAACACATCTTTTAAACTACCGCCTCATTTATTCACAATCGACGTTTCTTAATTGCATCCTGCCTTATCCTTCCAACAAGCTTCCGTCATTTCAAGCTGCTTTTCAGTCGTCAAGTTCCGTCTCATCAAAACCAACAATTTTCAGTTTTCTTTATTAATGACTTTATAAAACAAATGACTTACTTTATAAAACCAAATTAACGTATTCGCATACTTGATAACAAAAGCAATTAAACTGTATATTGTTATACGGTAATTACTTTTGGAAACTCTATCTCTCTCGTATTTTCTTCGAGAAATGACAGATGTTCTAAGTTATTATGTTGCATACAAATTAGGGCATGGTTGTATTTTGGATAATTTTAAAAGTTAGTTGTCGTTAACATCGACTTCGTACTTTAGGAATAAATTTATACTGACTTATTCAAATGAATCTAATAATATAATAATTCAAATAATAATTCAAATAAATCTAATAATAAAATAAGATTAGTCTCGTTGATGGTAAATTAAATCATTATATTCTAGTAAACTTTTATCGGCTTCATTCAAATTTTATCTCGAAGTTGAATATGTAACAGTTTTATTTCTAAGTTGTACGAAACTATTTCAAATTAAGGAAAATATTGGTGTTTATACTTTTACCGCTCAGTACAGTATTCATAAAAAAATCACTTCGGGATTTTTACATTTCCTTACGTTACGTACGAAAAGCATAGTTTCCATTTTCCATCTCTTGATCTCTCTGTTTATCTATCTATTGACACAATAACTTTCAAATAAAACGAAATATACTACAATATGGTACTTAAAGTAAGGTAGGAACCTACAGTTTTTGAGAGATATCGTCGAAAAAATTTTGAGAATTATTTACAATTTAACAAAATGGTAATATAAATGGAAACGTCAGTTTTCATTTGTAAATATCTTAAACAATAATCGTTGTAAAGTACCTATTATTTAAAAATATCAAGTAATAATGGATAGTCTTTGGTAAAAGAATCTCAGTTTCACTATTAATTTTAGAACTGCTTCTTAAGTTTCATATGTGTGTGTTTTATTTTGTTATTTTGCAATACATATCCTAAACCATTAAATATGGAACAATATTATGTAGCAGAAAATATCTATAATCTATCATCTATAATATATATAAAATGCAATGTCTCTCGGTCTGTCCGTCTGTCTGTCAGTCCATTAGTGCGTTTATCACGCGAGAACCACTTATCCGATTTACGTGTCTTTTTTTTAAATTCATACAAATATTCTTCGGCCAAGTTATATAATAATAATAATCTATATCTATATATATATATAAAATGCAACGTCTGTCTGTCTGTCTGTCCGTTAGTGCGCTTACCCTCGAGAACCACTTATCCGATATACGTAATTTTTTAAATTCATACATATGTTCTCTGACCAGATTATAGATATATATTTTATTACATCTATGATATATATATATATATATATATATATATATATATATATATATATATATATATATATATATTATATATATATAAAATGCAACATATCTCTGTCTGTCTGTCTGTCCGTTAGTGTGCTTATCACTGGAGAACCACTTATCCGATTTACTTACTTTTTTTTAAAACATACAGATGTTCTCTGGCCAGGTTATCTATAATCTTATATCTATAATATATATAAAATGCAACGTCTCTCTGTCTGTCTGCCTGTCTCTCTGCCTGTCTGTCTGTCTGTCCGTTTGTGCGCTTATCACTGAAAAACCATTTATCCGATTTACGTCCTTTTTTTGAAAACATACATATGTTCTCTGGGCAAGTTATAGGATATATTTTATTGCGTTAGGTAACATAAAGAATAAGCAGTGACGATAATAGTGAATCAAGTCGGAAAAAAAGGTTACCGTTAGCGCATTCTCTTGCAATACACTGCCTAAACCATTAAATATGGAACAATATCATGTTGCAAAGAATATAATGTATATAAAATGCAACGTCTCTCTGTCTGTCTGTCTGTCCGTTAGTGCGCTTATCACTTGAGAACCACTTATTCGATTTACGTGTTTTTTTATAAATTTATACATATGTTCTATATAATTCGATATAAGCCTAGATAACGAGAGATAAGGTGAGATAATGGGAGATAAGTATAAATAATGAGAGATAAGGAGAAATAATGGGAGATAAGCGGAAATAAATCTAGATAATAGGAGTTATGATGAGATAATGGGAGATAAGGAGAAATAATGGGAGATAAGAAGAAATATTGCGAGATAAATCGAGATAAGCCTAGATAATGGGAGAGATAATGGTGAGATAATGGGAGATAAGGAGAAATAATGGGAGATGAGCAGAGATAAGCCTAGATAATGAAAATTATAGAGAGATAATGGGAGATAAGGAAAAATAATGGGAGATAAGGGGAAATAATGGCAGATATTTTATTACGTTAGGTAACATAAAGAATAAGCAATGACAATAGTAGTGAATCAAGTCCACGCGAACAGAGCCGCGGGTACGGCTAGTATATATATATATATATATATATATATATATATATATATATATATATATATATATATATATATATATATATATATATATATATATATATATATATATATATATATATATATATATACATATATATATATATATATATACATATATATATATATATATATATATATATATATATATATATATATATATATATATATATATATATATATATATATATATATTAGGGTGTCCCAAGACATAAAGGAGAATTTTTATTTTGCGAAATCACATAGGCATACCCTCTATTTTTATTCTGTTGACCTTAATAACTCAATTAATAAATATTATTGTCATTGGATAATGATAACACGTGCCGACTTGATGCCAAACATAAGACATGGATTCTAGAACTCAATGTTTATGTGGTAAATAAGACACTAATATGCCCGAATTGTATACTTATTAATATTTTACATTTAAAAAACATTATGGTTTAAATTTTCTTTTCAAAGTTTACTTTTTACACTCAGGATAAATTTTTCTTCAACCATGAAATTCTTTCATCAACTTGACCGCTCTTTCAGCTGTATCATTCACTGTCCGCAACGTTGATACCTTCTTTTAGGCTTCTTGAAACGAAGCATTATTTGACCACAAAGTAAGACATTCGTGGGGAAAAACTATCATCAATTTTAAGACAATCAAACAGGGACTTACTTTTGACTGAAATGAAGTCATAAATGTTTTTCTCTGAAATAAAAAAAAATGGCAGCTGAGAAAATTATAATATAAAGAGAAAACTAAGGACACACTATATTTATTTATTAAACTAACCATACAATGGACAACTCTCTGCAAATAATTCACATATACAGGAAAGTCATGGTTTAAATGAAAAATTTAAGCACTGTTTACCCCAGGCAGTTGTGCACTTGAAGTGTGACCCACTATCTTTCTGGCAGGAACAAAATACCTCTATGTACCATTCCATTCGTTTAACAGCCATTAAATACATGTGTATTGTGGGATCATCTGTTCCTTGTGAGCGTCTTTATTTGGTCGCTGGGAACATCGTAAATGAAGAACGAAATCTGATGGATCCCAGTAGATTAAGCAGACTTTTATTGCTTAAAAGCTTAGATATTCAATACTGAGAATTGTAAATTATATATGATTGATAATAATTTGCAATTTCTTTTAATAAATAAAAAAATATAATAAAAACGATGTTTCAGTGAAAATAACTTTTTTAGTACTTATTAATAGTTAATTTTTTAAAAACTATAGCTGAGTAAATACAGTTAAAATAAAAACGATAGAAGATAGGTTTTAGGATTTTCCATGTTTCCGTAAAGAAGGTCCAAAAAGATCGATTTTTGAGAAATCGATCTTTTGGGTCTCGACTTCTTTGTGAATCGATTCTTCAGGGTTCGATTCGAATCGATTCAAAAATTGATCTTTTTTTTAAATAATCGCCATCCCTACATCAGTAAGAATTTGCATTGTTTGTTGATCGTGGCATTCGGCGCAAATATTTTGCAGCAAATTGAAATTTCGACCCATAGAAATTTTTATACTGTCCGCCATGCATTTACGCTGCTCTTGTGCGTGGGAACTTGTTCAAATTGTTTAATAAATTTATCATAGCCGTTGCATTATTCACCAATTATTTAAATAAACGTGGTTAGATAATAAGAAGGTGATAATTCTCTTGATACAAGTACAAGAAGAGTACGAAAAATATGGGCTTAAAAGACTCCAAAAAAAAAGCAGCTAGCTCATTTTTTTCTCTAGAAATAAATAAAATGACCTGACTTGCTAACGTTTTATGTCCTGGTACAATCATTTAATGATGTCGGTGAATGGATGTGTGTAAAAATTTAGCAGGCGTCCACATTGCAGTCGTTACTATGCGAAAAAAATTTGTTCGTCTACGGAGAAATTTTCACCAAATAGGATGCACAAATTAAATTTTTGTTAATGTGTACTCCTTTAAATTTTTTATTGCTCACTAATTATTATTTGATTCAAAATTTGATTTTAAAAGTTTTCTGTTGATGAAGATGTTTTTAAAGCAATAGTTGTATTAAAAAATATATTAAAATGGAATTTTACTACATTATATTTTGTACTCAACCGAATATATTTTATACGTTGACAAAAAATATAAACGTTTTATCATGATTTATTAATTTAGTAGACTAAATATCTATTTTACAATGTGGCAAAAATTCAGTGTCATGTTACATACCGGTAAAACGTACACATTCACATGGGAACTAGACGGAACTTTGCACAACTAAACTTTAACAATGTTCTGACTGGACAGTTAAAAACGATTTATTAATTTATAACTGGTTTCAGTTATAAATTTTAGCGCACAATATGTGTATATACGAACAAAACATCTAATTCATCATTCATCATTAAGTCTTGCATGAACAATAAAAATGTGAAGAACAAAATAGGATTAAAATTTTTATGCATTCTTGAATACTACTACTCCGGTCCCAGCAAACAATTAAATACCCATGCATAATAGAAGTTGTCATAATAGTAAAAATAACCGGTCAAGTGCAAGCTGGACTTGCGCAATTAGTGTTTCGTACCGTGGTTACCTATAAAATAAAAAATAGCTATCTAATAGTCCATAATTGAATCTAGCTCAATTTAAAATCTAGTAATAACAGTTTAAAACTAATATTTGCTACCTAAATATTTGTTTAATTATAAACAAATAAAATTAAATGTATTTGTTTTCGCTACCTATGTGTCGGTCACCAGTCATCATGATATTACTGTTACGTATTGGTATTTCGTAGCTATCAGTTCCAGTTTCCAAACCTTCACCATTCTGCCATGCCACATAGTTTTCTTTATACCATGCACTCGTGATAATTTTCGCTCATTCTACACTTTATGGAGAATATTCCAAAATTTTTTTGATCAGGACTTTTCGAGATAAGGGGAGACAGTTTTTTGTCAATTTATACACAGAAAAAAAGCGTGTGGACACCGAGGTGGTCCAGAAGTGTTCCGTACGGAACACTAAAAGGCACCGGCACGTTCTATTCCATTTAGAAAAAATAAATATATTACAATTTCTTCTAAAACAGTTAGAAGACGGTTAAATGAAGCTGGATTAACCAGTAGGAGACCAGCCACTGCGCCCTTGCTTACTAGAGAGAACAGAGTTGCCAGGTTACGTTTTGCTCGAAATCACGAAAACTGGTCTGTGGATGATTGGAAACAAGTTTTCTTCACAGATGAAACTAGGGTTAGTCTAAAACATCCAGATGGTCGTGAGCGAGTATGGTGAAGACCAGGAGAGAGGTTTGCTCCTTGCAATATCTCTGCAAGGATTCCATTCGGCGGTGGCTCTGTTATGTTCTGGGGTGGCATCTGCTTTGATGCTCGCACAGAGTTAGTTCCTGTACGTACGAGATCCATGAATGCTGACTACCATCTTGAGAATATTGTAATAGAACATGTGATGCCTTTCGGTCATTTTGTGGGGCCCAATTTCCTGTTTATGCAAGATAACGCTCGACCTCACGTGGCTAAGGAAGTACTCGATTATCTTAATCAAGTTGATATACCGATTATGCAATGGCCACCAAAAAGCCCGGATCTGAATCCGATAGAACATGTATGGGATCACCTTAAGAAAAATGTGAAAAGTCATATACCTGCACCTAGAAACCTGAGGGAACTTGAAAATGCAGTTATCACAGAATGGGAGCAAATTCCTCAAGATTATATCCAAAATTTAATTAGAAGCATGCCTAGGCGCATAAACGCTGTCATCCGAAGTAGAGGAGGCAACACACGCTACTAGTGACCCAGTTACACCATTAATTTTGCTACTAGTGTCCCACTTTATTTTTTTCATTATTACATAATTTCAACGATTTTGTTATTAGGTCTTAAGAATAATTTTTAATTCGAATCTTATAGAGAAATTTGGTGCTAATTCACTTTTAAAGTATCCGAATAAGTTTTTTCTAACTTTTAGTATAACCATTGTTCATAAAAAATTTTTAAAATTAATTCATTATAGAGATTTGTATGATTTAATATATTGTTGCGTTAATTTTGTCCAGGAGTGTATATATATACACACATATATATGTTTATAATTTCTAGCATTAGTGTTGCCGATCACGGCAGCAGCAATAACTTACCAAAATGTTTATTTTTGAAATTATCAAGCAGTAAGAATAAAAAAAAACAACGATTTCTTTTTTTATTTCCCCTGCTATTATATTCATCACTCATTTTCACCGGTCTGTCTATCTGTCTGCCTTTTGGCAAGATAACTTCCGATTATCTTTTTCAAATTTGGTATACATATATTAACATTTGGGGGAATGGAACAGTTTATTAGATGTATAGCTTTATGTGATGCGAAACAAGTGGGCTCAAAAAATTTTGTAAATTTTCTACATTATTAAGACAATTTTTCATGTTTTTTTTCGTTGAGAAAATGATTAAATTATTTGTGGTTAAATATATAAAAAGTTAAAAAACGTGGAGGACAGGATTAGAGGAATTACTCATACATATTGTGGTGTAGGTACTTTGCAAAATTCTTAGAATTAAAAAATTCCGAAAAATATGTTATTTTTCATTGTTTTTCATTACTTGTAGTCAAATATAAAAAGAGGTTAAGGGGAACTGGAGGGCGTTAAAGATATTGTTCAATATAAGTAATGTTATACATCCTTTTCAGAGTTTTTGTAATCGAAAGACCTGAGAAATGTATTACTTTTTCATTATTTTTAAGATAACTATGGTCTAATGGATAAAGGGCTGAAGAGGTGGGAAAGAAGTTAAAGGGTTTGGTCCCTACATATTGTAATTTCAGTCTTGCTAGAGTTTCTTAGAGTCAAGGAATACAAAATTTTTTTTTTTTTCTTTATTTTTAATTATAATTAATAATAAAGCGACAGGGAAGAGAGTTACAGCGGTTTCTCCCTATAGTTTGTGTTACAGATCCTTTTCTGGATTCAGGGATTCGAGAAATCTGAAAATCGTGATATTTTTTATTATCTTCAATTTTAACAAAATTAGTATATAGAGAAGACTGATACGTGATCAAGTGACTTCAAAAGAATCATTAGTATTATTCCACGTTTTTCTTGTTTTGGTTTCCTTAGAAATATCGTGAATATTTTTTAGTGTCATCTTTTGTAGAATAATTTTAGTAGAATTATGTAAATAGTTCTTTAGAAATTAAATTATATCCATAATTCATATTATACGAGCAATAGAATGTATATGTTTTATAAATATAACCTGATAAAACGAGTAACTTTATAACCGTCACGAAGCCTTTTATGCATTATCGATTTAATATCGTAAAACAGTTTTACAGAGAGTGTTTTACTACGTTTTCATGGCGGGCCCAAATTGATTTAACTATGTTTTACTGATTTCGTAAAAACGGGTATTGGGATTCTTCATGGATCTCAAGAATGATTCGGCATTTACTGGGATCATACTATTTTGAATTATATACTTACTCTAACGAAAAATGTAATCATGAACAAGAATATACAAAATTAAAGCTTAAAAGGAAAAAATTGTAATAAAATCTCGATGACAGTTCATGGCTGGCAAATGTCAAAATTTCAATAGGTGTTGAAATTTTTCTATAAAAACGGAAAACGGTGTCGGACACAATCTGGTTTCAGTACGCCATGGAAACGTAGTAATTATTGTTCGGAAAATTTTACTGAAACTTTTAAACAATCGCGTTATATTTTATCACAATGGATAAAAATGGATTAAATCCCTGTGGATAGTATGAAACGAAGGAAAGGACTGCATGTCATATATTTTTTATCTACATTTAATACTTTTATATAAAGTGCTCGTTTTGCTCAATAGTCTTAGAATATTACGACCTTCATTAATTTTTTTGCAGTTTGACAATGGTGAAATATAAGGTAGTTGAGCCATCTCCGATTTTTATCAGCAACATTCATCATCATCATCAGTTTATACTGTCCACTGCTGGACGAAAGCCTCCCTTAAGCCTTGCCACCTTTTTCTGTTCTGTGCCGCTTGTACCCAGTTTCCAGCCACTCTTTTCAAATCATCAGTCCACCGACTTGTGTGTCTATCTCTACTCCGATAGTCCATCCTTAAACCTAGCAACATGCCCAGCCCAGTTCCATTTCAGATGTAGAATGAATTTAACTGCGTCTTATACCCCTGTTCTCTTCCTGAGAATGTGATTTGGGATGTGATCTCTAAGAGTAAGCCTAACATTTTTCGTTGCATGACACATGTTTTATTGATGTTTTTCTTCGTCATTGTGAGAGTATCGGTTCCGTACTTGAAAATGGGTAGGATGCATCTGTCAAATACTTTTCTTTTTAAACACATTGAATACATAGGCCTGTTTACCATAAGCAGCCCAGGAGAGATCGCTGAATTTATTGTGTTTGGTTATCTCGTCCTATGCTGATTTCATGTCCCCGGTATTTTTGCTTCTTGAAGCATCTGTAGCATAGTTTGTACTTCTTGTATTTTGTCTGTTATTAAGACAGTGTCGTCGGCGAAACAGAGGTGATTTAACTTTTCACCGTCATGTTAAGTTCCATTTTTTCCCAATTTATTAATTTTAGAGTACCTTCTAGGAATGTAACGAAGAGGGCGTATCACCCTGCCGTATTCTTCTTTCGATTCAAAATTTGCGGGTAGACTGGTTAGTTTGTGTTTTAACTTGAGCGATAGCATTTTCATATGAGTATTTAATTACATTAGAATATCGATGATCAATACTATACTCAGCAAGCGCTTCCGAAAGTCTCTGCTGGTTTACAGAATCAAAAGCCTTTTCGAAGTCCACAAATATGAGCACAAGAGGCTTATTATATTCTATACTTTTTTCAGTAAGAATTTTAATTGGAATCAGATGGTCGTTTGTTCCATACCTCGAGCCTGTTCTTTTGAAAGGAAAAACTCGAATTTATTTGCTAGACGTTTGGTATTTTAGTGAATAACTTGTATAAAGGCTCGGGAGGCTAATGGGTCGATAGTTTGTAAGGTCTGAAGTATCTCCTTTTTTATGCATGATGATGATAGTTGCATTATTTCATTGCGATGGAGTTATTCCTTCCAGGAGGCGTAGTAAGCATTTATTGAATAAAATTTTAAGAGATTTGATAATTTATTGTCCTCGTTGTTTAATTCCTTCTATTACAATATTGTTTTTATCCGGAGCTTTGTTATTTTTCATGTCCTTTATGGCTAATGTGATTTCTTTCCGGTGATGTCTGAGATATCCTCCGGCCCCTGATTTAGGACTTTTGGTATGTTGATATTTGTTCTTTTATCTTGTAAGGTTGTTGTGGATAAAATAATTCGATGATCTGTAAAACATATCTTTTATTTGTTATTATATTACTATGTATGTCCTTTATCTTGCATATGTCTTTCCTGTCCATTATGTTCTTCCTTCTCAAAACTTTTAAGCTTTTATTCTCTTCTACAATCTTTTTAATTTTCTCTGCATTTTTTGTCTTTTGTCTTTTCTAATTTTTCTTGATATCTTTCTATATTTGTATATTCATCTGTAGTCTTATCTACCATTGCTCTCTTTTGCCTCATTAGCTATTTTCCTCTTTGATTTAATTTCTGTTCTTTTTGTTGTTTTTGGGCAAGTTTAGTCAATGGCATTTTCTATACTATGTTTGACGGGCTTGCGATCTCTCTTCTATGAGAATCTACATCCTCCGGGGTTGTTTCCTGTTTAATGTCAATAAACACTTTTGCTCTCACAATGCGATCGTCACTCCCCAACTGAACATCTATTTAGGACACTTACGTCTTGAATAATATCTTTCTCGTTGCTACTTATGAAATCTACTGCATTTTTTGTTTTCCCCATCTGGGCTAGACCATGTCCATTTTCTGTTTCTGTTCTTTTAGAAGACGGTGTTCATCTATAATACATATAAAATGCAACGTCTCTCTGTCTGTCTGTCTGTCTGTCTGTCCGTTAGTACGCTTATCACTGAAGAACCACTTATCCGATTTACGTACTTTTTTTTTAAAACATACATATATTCTCTGGCCAGGTTATAGGCTATATTTTTTATTACGATAGGTAGCATAGGGAATGAGCAGGGACGATAATAGTGAATGAAATCGGAAAAAAGCTTGCCGGTAGCACGTTCCCTTGGAGTACACAGCCTAAACCATTAAATTTGGAACAATATTATGTAGCAGATAATATCTATAATCTATAATATATATAAAATGCAATGTCTCCCTGTCTATCTGTCTGTCCATTAGTGCATTTATCAGGCGAGAACCACTTATCCGATTTACGTGTCTTTTTTTAAATTCATACATATATTCTTTGGCCAGGTTATATAGTAATAATAATAATCTGTATCTATATTATATGTAAAATACAGCGTCTCTCTGTCTGCCTGTCTGTCGTTGGTGCGCTTATCCCTCGAGAACCACTTATCCGATTTACGTGATTTTTTAAATTCATACATATGTTCTCTGACCAGGTTATATAATAATAATAATAATAATAATAAGGAGACAGGAAAAAGTCATCATTGTCCCCCTCATTATATCAGCCACAGGCCTTACACCAATAAACATTCACACCACATTTAGTGCAATTGGGACTCAACACGGACATACACAGAAACATTCAGAAGTCAGTGATTTTGAAAACATGTAACATTGTCAGGTCATTCCTTAATACGGAATGGTAATAGCGTTTGTGCTGACTTGGTTTTGGCCCGTCAGCCAAACATGGAACCATATTGATCAAATGTGAG
>CM032453.1:172689043-172766054 GCA_019049505.1 Pachyrhynchus sulphureomaculatus
ATCTAAAAGGTTAAGTGGTAATATTTGAATTAAATTATTATTTAATACTTTAGTATAGCAAGGTCAAATTTAGTAGTTGTAGTTAAATATAGAATTATTTCACTAGTACGCGACACAAACTATTTAAATAAAAAATATTTCAGTTCAATTTTAATGCTATTTTACTTTTATGAGGCTGGTTTGAAAAGTCCGTGCAAAAATAAAAACTACTTATGTGTTTGGGGTAAACCTTTTTCATTTTTCGACATAGTCTCCTTTCAGGCTTATACACTTCGTCCAACGATGTTCTAGTTTGTTGATCCCTTCCGAATAATAGGATTTGTCCAAGTCTGCAAAATATCCATTAGTGTCTGCAATCACCTCCTCGTTTGAATAAAATCTTTGTCCCGCCCAGCCATTTCTTCAAATTGGGGAACAAATAGTAGTCCGAGGGAGCCAAGTCTGGAGAATAGGGGGGATGTGAAACGAGTTGGAATCCTATTTCCATTAATTTTGCGACCACAACTGCTAAGGTGTGTGCTGGTGCGTTGTCGTGATGGAAAAGGACTTTTCTTGTGGGCCAATCGCGGGCGTTTTTCTTGCAGCTCGATTTTCAAATGGTCCAATAACGATGAATAATATTCACCTGTAATAGTTTTACCCTTTTCCAGATAGTCGATGAAGATTATCCCTTGCGAATCCTAAAAGACAGTCGCCATAACCTTTCCGGCCGAAGGAACGGTCTTCGCCTTTTTTTGGTGCAGATTCCCCCTTGGTAACCCATTGTTTAGATTGTTGTTTGGTCTCAGGAGTATAGTAATGTATCCATGTTTCATCCACAGTGACGAAACAACGCTTAAAGTCCTCCGGATTCTTCTGGAACAGCTGCAAACCATCCTTGCAACACTTCACACGATTCCGTTTTTGGTCAAGCGTGAGCAATCGCGGCACCCATCTTGCGGATAGCTTTCTCATGTCCAAATGTTTATGCAAAATATTATGTACCCGTTCAGTCGAGATGCCACAGCACTAGCAATCTCACGCACCTTAACTCTTCTGTCATCTATCACCATATCATGGATTTGATCAATGATTTCTGGAGTCGTAACCTCCACAGGCCGTCCAGAACGTTCAGCGTCACTTGTGCCCATATGGCCAGACCGAAAATTTTGAAACCACTTCTAAACTGTTCTAATCGAAGGTGCAGAGTCACCATAATGTTTATCAAGCTTCTCTTTAGTCTCCTGAGGCGTTTTGCCTTTCATAAAGTAATGTTTAATCACCACACGAAATTCTTTTTCGTCCATTTCTTGAAAATCACTCGACTTCCTTGATTCACACGAATGCCAAACACAAAGAAATAGACCAATATGGCTGAAACTTGGTGTGCGTTCATTCAAGAGATGCTACGAACTAAACATGACCTCGATACGCGCCGGTGGTGCCATCTCTCGGACTTTGCACGGACTTTTCAAACCAGCCTCGTAAGTTAAAAAATTATGCTCAAATCTTTTTCAAATGCATTGTTTTAATATTAAACTTAATGATTTCATTGATCTTAAGTAGACTTAATTCTTTGTTTAATATCGTAGTCCCCTTATCCCTAAAAGCAGATAATTAAAAATCTTAAAACTGATAAAGCCTCTTTGTAATTTAAGGGTAACAAAATATTTTTATTTTAGGGAACATAATATTGATATTTATATTTCGATATTTTAAATAGTACCAAAGCAATAATTTATTTTAGTAATGAACTTTACAAGCCATTTTTCATCGGATTGTTTTCACCGCTAAGTGTGTATGTTTTTTATTTCCTCTTAAAACCTAAAGTAATCCAAACATTATACATTATATCTATATGTATCTATCTTTACCACATGTTAGTTGGAGTTCGTTTTCTATTACAAAGAAAATAATTATATGTTTCGTAACTTAAATTAGTACAGTGATGTATAATTCAAATAAGAAATTTTTACTCCAGTTCACCTTTTAATTTTTTATGAGATCTACAATTAATTCGTATGATCAATTTTTAGATACCTTAACAAAAAAATGAAAGTATTTCGAAAAAATCGTGGTACGAAACTTTAAAATACTTAAACCCCATTCAAGAATCGATAGCCGGAGAGGTTTTCCACAAAAAGGATTTTCGATTAAAAAAACATAATTTTTGTTGATGATTACACAGGGCAACAAAAAAATATTTTTGTTTTGGTGCCTGGGATTTTAGAGCTGATTTTAACTATATTTGGGACGCTAAATCTATACATGCAATCCGTTTTTCTCTATCAGCTCTACTTTTTTAGATACATCAACTTGGTGGTGGTTTTTATTCAGTATATTCATTTATGAGAGTTCTAAAATTATTATATATTCATTAATGTAGGTACAATGGTTTTATCGTCAGTCTGTAATTGAGTAAATTCCAGATAAATCTATAAATAGTGGAACCATTGCCTATCAGGTACCTGAAACTGACCCTTTTAATCACCAACTCGGGTAAGTCTCGTCAGTTTGTGCGTTCTTACTAATGAGAGTAGATCGAATTCGGTGTGTTATTTTATGTTAAGAAAAGAGTGTTTTTGTGTTATTGAACAGAATTAAAATGAGTTCAGGTTCCAGTTCAAGAAGAAGTTGTGTAAATCAACCTGATGTGTTTTGCTACATATGCGGAGAATACATGTTTCAACAAAACAGACAAACTATTACTGACTTTGTAAAGCGAGCGTATCTTGGATACTTTGGAGTTAAGCTTGGTGATCAGGACAAAACGTGGGCCCCGCATCTCGTATGTAAAACTTGTACAGAGCATTTACGGCAGTGGACTACCGGTAAAAGAAAATGTCTAAAATTCGGCGTACCAATGGTTTGGAGAGAACCAAAAAAACCACTTCAATGATTGTTATTTCTGTTTAGTAAATACTAATGGAATCAATCGAAATAACCGCAGTAAGTGGACTTATCCCAATTTAGACTCGGCAATACGCCCTATCCCGCACTCAGATGAAATACCGATTCCAACATTTCATCAGCTACCACATATCTCTGATGACGAATATTTTCCCTCTGATCGCTCTTCTGATGCTAATAAAAGTTCTGATGCTAATGAAACTAACAGTGACTATGAGGGGACGTCATCAGTTCCTCAACGCTTCAATCAAAATGAATTAAATGATCTCACCAGGGATCTCAATTTATCGAAAAAAGCTTCTGAAGTACTGGCTTCTAGGTTGAACGACAAAAATTTACTGGAACAAGGAACCAAAATTACCTTTTACCGTACAAGAGAAAAAGATCTGCTACCATTCTTTTCTCAAGAAGACAATCTTGTATTTTGTCACGAAATTAGGGGACTCATGAAAGAAATGGGACTTTCTGAATATATTCCAGATGATTGGCGCCTATTTATTGACAATTCAAAGCGAAGTTTAAAATGTGTCCTTCTACATAATGGGAATAAATATGGTTCAATACCACTAGCTCACTCAACGAAACTGAAAGAAGAATATAATACCATAGCTTTGGTCTTGCAGAAGATAAAGTATTACGAACATCAATGGATGATTTGTGTAGACTTAAAAATGGTAAACTTTCTTCTTGGGCAGCAAAGTGGTTACACGAAATATCCGTGTTTCTTGTGCCTCTGGGATAGTAGGGACAAAACACACCACTGGGTTAGAAAAGATTGGCCTCAGAGAGAAAACATGGACGTTGGGGAAAATAATGTCATTAACGACGCTTTGGTTGAACGAGAAAAAAATCATACTTCCTCCGTTACATATAAAGTTGGGCTTAATGAAACAATTTGTAAAGGCTCTTGATAAGAATGGGTCTTGTTTTGCATATATAGGGGTAAAAATGCATCAGTTGAGCACAGAAAAACTCAAAGCAGGGATATTGACGACCCACAAATAAGACAATTAATTAAGGATCCTGCCTTCATAAATTCAATGAATCAAGTTGAACGAGAAGCTTGGACATCATTTGTTGCAGTTGTAGAAAATTTTCTAGGCAAACATAAAGCTCAAAACTATGTTGAAATGGTTAACAAGATGCTTAATAGTTTCAAATCCTTAGGGTGCAATATGAGTATTAAAATACACTATTTTCACAGCCACTTAGACCGTTTTCCAGAAAATTTAGGAGACATGAGTGAGGAACAAGGTGAAAGATTTCACCAAGATATTAAAGTTATGGAGGACTGCTACCAAGGAAGATGGGACATGCACATGATGGCAGATTACTGCTGGAGTTTAAAAAGGGACTGTTTAAAAAAAACATTCAAGAATGTCGCGGAAAAGAAGCTTTCCAAGTGTTGAGTGACTATTTCATTTCTTCAATGTTTTTTTTTGTTTGTAAGTACGACATAATATTGTATTTTGTATAATTAAAATAAAAATTTCGTATCTGCTTTTGTTTACTACACTTACGGATTTGAGTTACAATAATGTAACTTATATTTCTCTAAAATTGTATATCTTAAAAATTTGAGCTCCTAGGTACAAATGAATACGTTATTTGAATTCAGGACATCAAATTGATATAGAATCAGCTCAAAAAACCTCGATACCAAAACAGCTGTTCCCCTGTGTTATTGATAATATTCTTTACTGTATCATAAGTAATGGATTATCTAATCTATTGACTCTCATCCCCTAAATGTACGTCCGGCAGTATCTAAAACATTTCCGAAGCATTGAAGTAGTGAGCACATTTTCACTACGAGGGAAAATTGTATTAATGAAAGCTAAAATAAAATGGTTTTTCGTCAGTGGACGACAAGAGACAAAAAAATTAACATGCACATCATGTGAGGAAATAACAGAACGGGAACACGGCGTCGACATTAACACATTTTGCGAATTATAAAGGATGGCTTATCACTGCAAAGATAATGATTACTGCCTGGTCTGCATCTACCTGATAAGATCCAATGGATCGAGATGCGTCCCAAATAAATACTTTGTTAGTGAATGTGCCAGGGGGAAGGTCCATTTTTCTTTGACGTCCCCGTCCTTTTGATACAGTCTTATAGAAATGTTACTGAAAATCATCATCTGCTAGCCCCTCGTTTAATTTTACCCACAAAAATTTTAATACGATTTGGTATACTATTAATATTAACATCTTGTTAGAGCAACTTGTTAACGAGAAAATGCACTCCTCATTTTTACAATTCAAGACATGTAAAGAATAAATATCAAATTCGATTATTCGAGCTTCTGTAATTGCATTTTAAACATCGTAAATAGGGAATACATAAATCTGTAAGTAGAAAGGAATAGAATTTCCTAATAAATTCAAATAGAAAATAAATTGTATGGAATTGTATTAAAGCCTTATATCTCATAATATTTTCAATATTTATTTTCTTATTAAGAGGTGTATCAAGTCGATAACTTACCACCTTACCACCTTAAAATGAATCATATTCCTTTTTTCAGCCAATGGGCATGTACCCCCACAAAATATGAATGGGCTTCACCTAACCAACAAAATGGAGATTGTTCTATTTGGGTAAGGGCTGCCCAATTAGAATTTGATGATGGCAGCTGGGAATGTCAAGTTACAGCCAGTGATTTTCATACACAAGATGCTCTTACCAGTCATCCTGTTCGACTTGTAGTTAGAGGTAAGCATGCACTTACCTTGTTTTATAACATTTATTTATAAAATACACACACAATTTATTTTTATTACTACATAATTAATAGTTGGAACTTATACAACAACGTTTCCTTTATACTAGTGTAATACACATAAACATGTATTATTATTTTTTCACATGAAAGAAAAAAGCGTAAAAAGTAGTTTAATCGTTATCGATAGACAGACCCATAGAAGAAGACAAAATCTTCTCAAATTATTTGAAAAATCATAGTTCTTGATATCAAACTGTGCCAAAGTAGAGCGACTTTTCGAAGTTTCGTCTACGATTATGCTTATAAGATGCCCTATTTTCGTGATACTGAACTAGAATTAAGGAACATGACAGATTTATATAACAGAAAGTATATAATCAGCTGGAGCTGAACATCAAGACACAATATCAATGTTATAGAAAAGAGGTTCTAGCTGTCATTTTCAATTTCAATTCACGAAATATAAGAGCAAAAATTAAAATTTACAAACAAATATTTAATGATCCCTACCACGTTTACCCTCGTCATCTCTTAATTTGTTAACATTGACGACGACATATAAAGATGTATACAAAACAACTACTCTAAATAATCTCCTTCCCCGCTCTTTTCATCCCTCACGTGTTGTATTACAATAAATATGAAGGCGTGAAAGTTATTTATTATTCGAACAAAAAAACAAAAAAGTTACCATATTACTGTGTAACTAAATTTATTCTGATCACTCTGACACGTGTTTCAGTCTCGCGACCGCTTACAACTTAAGTTCTAAAAGATATTACATTTGGATGGTTAATTAGTACTAAATTTAAATTACGAGCTAATAAAATTGGGTTAATTACAGATGGTCTATCTTAATACGGCGTCTAATATGGGCATTTTTCAAATTTTATTTGGTTGTTCGTTATTTTTATATTAGTTTTAATGACTTTTTAGTGTTCCTTATGGAACACTTATGAGATGACTTCGGTGTCTGTCCGTCTGTCTGTCACACCCCGATTTTCTCCGAAACTATTTGTCATAGAAAGTTGAAATTTGGTAATAATATAGGACTTGATGGCCTCATCAGAGCCATGTAGTTTTGAAAGTTAAATTTTGAATTAAGGGGTTAGTTTTGGGGGGTGAAATCGGAAGTGAAAAAAAGATTTTTTTTACTAGATCATCGAGTGTGGTGTTAAATGAAACTCTTGGTGTTCACTGTCAAGCTTTCGATAATGTTTATTATCTTCTTCAAAGACACGTTTAACACATGAGTCCTAAACTAAAGAACACTGCATTTTCATCGGAATCGCCGGAAAAATCAACAAATTCACATGGATGATTACCGATTTACATTTTCATGGATGCATGTCGTAACGTATATATATATATATATATATATATATATATATATATATATATATATATATATATATATATATATATAACGTAATACTTGCGCTCACTTTTTTTTGCATTATTTTTAAAAAATGTCGAAAAATCGCTGTCCCCCCCCTTATCTCGAAAAGTACGGATTAAAAAATTTTGAAAAAATTCTGGAATGCTCTTCACGGGGTGTAGATTGAACGAAAATTATCACGAGTGCATTACCTTTAATAATTTATCTGGTATATAAAAAAAAAAAAAAAAAAATTCAAGGTCATCCATCAGTTTTCAGTAAAGATTGGAAACAAGCTTTGTTGAAAACTCATTTGGGGTGTGTTTTGTGAAGTCACTGATCATTTTATACCTCCGTAATAAAATTTTTTATTTTAAAAGCAATCAACGTACGGAATACTAATTGCGCAAGTTCAACTGGCACTTGACCTGTTATTTATTTTATGCTAATAATTTCTAAGTAATCCAGATGTTTTCCTTTTTGAGCACTATATAGCAACTTCGCCCTCTCGTTATTAAAAAGGTTATTATTGTCTATGCAGTGTTCAGCAAAGCTTGTTGATTTTTGTTTAATTCAAATAGAGTGTCTGTGTTCTTCTAATCTTTGTTGTAGGCTCCGTCCCTTTATCTCACATAGACAGTGTCGCAGTTATCACAATTAAGTTCATATATACCTGATCTTTCATATTTGTTAGATCTTTCTTTGTTATTAATTAGATATCGGGCTATATTGTTTTTATTAACACTTACACAGTTTATTTCTAACTTAGAGAACTTAGAGTTAGAAGTAAACTGTATAAGTGTTAACAAAAACAATATCGCCCGATATCTAGTTAATAAGAAAGAAATATCTAACAAATATGGAAAATCGGGTATAAATGAACTTAACTTTGCTGAAAAGTTTTTGGTCTAGCTATTTAAAACACATTTTTTTTGCAAAATTCGAATTTATTCATCAATGTAGTCTTCTTCAAGAGCAATACAATCAGTCCAACGCTTTCCTAACATTTCTATACCTTTCTTGTAGAAGGATTTGTCTTTGCCTTCAAATAGGCCTCATTTTCGGCGATAACTTCTTTACTGGAGTCAAATTTTCTTCCCGCGAGCATTTTTAAAGGTCTGCGAATAGAGAACAGTCGCTAGGGGCTAAATCTGGAGAATACGGTAGATGAAGAAGCAACTCGAACTTCAGTTCATACAATTTTACCATCATAACGATTGACTTGTGTCACGGTGCATTATCTTGATGAAAGAGCACTTTTTTCCAGCCTTCAAATGCACCAATAACTTTATATAATATTCGCTATTGATGGTTTTCCCTTCTCAGCGTAGTCGATGAAAATTATTCCATGCACATCCCAAAATACAGAGGCCAAAACCTTCCCAGCCGTCTGTTGTGTCGTTGGTCGCTTCGAACGGGTTTCACTGACTGCTGTCCACTTAGCTGACTACCGATTTGATTCCGGTGTGTAATGGTAGATCTATATTTCATCAATTGTTACATATCGCATGAAAGAATCCTTTTTATTGCGCTTAAAGAAGTCCAAACAGCGCTCAGAATCATTAACACGTTGTTGTTTTTGGCCCACTATGAGCAAACGTGGTATCCATTTCTAACAGAGCTTTCTCATACCCAAATGTTCGTGCAAAATATGACGATTGATATCTTTAGGCTGTGAGCTATCTCACGCAATTTCACTTTACGGTCATCCAAAACAATTTTGTGGATTTTTTTTTTATATATTCCGGTGTAAGCACCTCATTTGGGTGTACAGAGCATTATTTGTGTCTGTATGACCGCATTTAAATTCAGCATACCAGTAAATGATGATTGATTTTCCAGAAACAGAGTCCCCGTAATACTTATCAAGCCATTGCTTTGCTTGAACGGTATTTTTGCCATCCAAAAACAGTGTTTAATAAACACACACTAAATTCGATTTTTCCATTGTTTTGAAAATATCAAAAGCAGTGTAACTAAAACCACTGTCATTTGTAAACTATTGTCATCAAATTGTGACACGTACCGTTTGAAGGTTGGTACTTCCTAAAAATCATATGGATTTTTTGAAAAGGACGATATCTATGTATCAGATCAAAAACTTTTTAGCCGACATGTTAATTGTGATGACTGTGACGCTGTCTACGTGGGACAAACGGGAAGGAGTCTAAAACAAAGATGAAAAGAACACAAACACTCTATTTTAAATAAACAAAAATCAACAGGCTTTGCTGAACACTGCATAGACAATAATCACCTTTTTAATAACGAGAGGGTGAAGTTGCTATACAGTGTTCAAAAACGAAAACATATGGATTATTCAGAAATTCTTAACATAAAAAAAGCCATTAAAAATAATATAAAAATAACGAACCCCCAAATAAAATTTGGAAATACCCCCATATTAGACGCCGTGTTAAGATAGACTAGTAATTAACTCAATTTTATTACCTCTTAATTTAAATTTAGTACCAAATAACCATCCAAATGTAATATCTTTTAGAACTTAAGTTTAGTCTTATTACCTCTTCGAAAATGGTCGTGAGACTGAAACACATGTCAGAGTGATCTGAATAAATTTAGTAAAACAGGTATACTGTATTTTATTTCAAACTAGCCGTGCCCGCGGCTCCGCTCGCGTGGACTTGATTCACTACTATCGTGCTGCGTATTCCTTATGTTACCTAACGTAAAAAAAAATCTGCCATTATTTTCCCTTACGTCCAATATTTTCTCCTTATCTCTCATTATCTCTACATAATTTCCATTATCTAAGCTTATCTCTGCTCATCTCCCATTATTTCTCCTTATCTCCCATTATTTCTCCTTATCTTCCATTATCTCACCTTATCTCCCATTATCTAGGCTTATCTCGACTTATCTCGCAATATTTCTCCTTATCTCCGATTATTTCTCCTTATCTTCCATTATCTCACCATAACTCCCAGTACCTAGACTTATCTCTGCTTATCTCCCATTATTTCTCCTTATCTCCCATTATTTATACTTATCTCCCATTATCTCACCTTATCTCCCATTTTCTAGGCTTATCTCGAATTATATAGAACATATCATATGTATAAATTTATAAAAACACGTAATCTCGCAATATTTTTCTTTATCTCCCATTATTTCTCCTTATCTTCCATTATATCACCTTATCTCCCATTATTTAGGCTTATCTCGACTTATCTCGCAATATTTCTCCTTATCTCCCATTATTTCTCCTTATCTCTCATTATCTCACCATAATTCACCATTACCTAGACTTATTTCTCCTTATCTCCCATTATTTATACCTATCTCCCATTATCTCACCTTATCTCCCATTATCTAGGTTTATATCGAATTATATAGAAGATATCATATGTATAAATTTATAAAAACACGTAAATCGGACAGACAGACAGAGAGACGTTACATTTTATATATATTATATCCTTTGCAACATGATATTGTTCCATATTTAATGGTTTAGGCAGTATATTGCAAGAGAACGCGAACAGTAGCCTTTTTTCCGACTTGATTCACTATTATCGTCACTGCTTAGTCTTTATGTTACCTAACGCAATAAAATATATCCTATAACCTGGCCAGAGAACATATGTATGTTTTAAAAAAAAATACGTAAAGCACTAACGGACAGACAGACAGACAGAGAGACGTTGCATTTTATATATATTATAGATAGATAAGCTGGCCAGAGAACATATGTATATTTTAAAAAAAAAAGCACGTAAATCGGATAAGTCGTTCTCCAGTGATAAGCGCACTAACGGACAGACAGGTAGACGTACAGAGAGACGCTGCATTTTATATATATTATAGATACAAATTATTATTATTATATAAACCTGGCCAAAGAATATATGTATGAATTTAAAAAAAGACACGTAAATTGGATAAGTGATTCTCGCGTGATAAACGCACTAATGGACAGACAGACAGAGAGACATTGCATTTTATATATATTATAGATTATAGATATTCTCTGTTACATAATATTGTTCCATATTTAATGGTTTAGGCTGTGTATAGCAAGGGAACGCCCTACCGGCAAACTTTATTCCGACTTCATTTACTATTATCGTCTCTGCTCATTCCTTATGCGACCTATCGTAATAAAATATAGCCTATAACCTGGCCAGAGAACATATCTATGTTTTAAAAAAAAAGTACGTAAATCGGATAAGTGGTTCTCCAGTGATAAGCGCACTAACGGACAGACAGACAGACAGAGAGACGTTTCATTTTATATATATTATAGAAGTGTAAATATTAAGATGTTTCACCTAGAACCGACCTCAAACTCCATAAATTTTACCATATTATTATTAAAAACCGTGTAAAATTTATCGACAGCCACCTCTTTCACCTGATTAGATAATAACTATGTACCAAGTTTAAAATTGATATCTCATTTCACTCGAAAGTTATCGTGCCAGCAGACTGACGAAAATGAGTTACTATGTTTTTCGTGATCTAGGGACCCTAAAACGTGAAAAAAAGCAAAAATATGTGATTTTTCTCGAATATAATAATTTCCTTTAGCAAGGAAACTAAAAATTTATAAAATCTTTGAACCAGTACTTCTAAAATAAGGATTGTATTTCACTTTTACACTAAAGAATTCAAGCATTACAAATCGGCATTTTAGAAGATTGATACATTATGGCCAGATATTAGTAACGAAAATAAGTTACGCCTAATAAAACGTATTTCTTCTTGTTCGACTTGTGTAAGAGTTTTGTAGTTTATACCGACTATTCTAGATTTTAAAAGATTTATCCTGAAAAATGCACAAAAGCCCTGATCGAAGATAAAACAACTAGTCTAAAATACGCATATGTCTTCTTGGTTGGCGTTTCCAGTGAAAAGTTTCTCCGCCCCGGGCATTATGTAAATGACCGCCTTATTTGCACAGTGTTCCCAACTTTTATTACCAAGCTCTAGATCCGCTTAGTTTTTCTTTGCTGAAGTGTCGATTTTGTCGGTGATATATTTTGCCGGAGAAGTAAATAAAAAAAATAAAAACTTACTTAAATATAGAAAAAAAAAAAAGATTTACTTTGATAAATGTTAAAAAGGTTATATTTATTAGATAAGGTTTCCTTCAGTTTTTCATGTGAGGAATGTGAATGATATATTGAAATAAGACAATTCAATACAAAATACAACACAAAAAATTCTATTGACCTCACAAATAAACTTAAAAATATCTCCATCCCAAAGAATGCCCTTCTGGTTTAATTCGATGTAATAAATATGTTCTCCAATGTCCAAAATAAAGATTGTTTAGAAATTATTGAAACTATGCTACAAAAAAACATCAATATAATAATACAATAAGATATATTGAAATTTTTCGAGTTTTGTATGACTGGAAATTATTTCCAGTTGAATAATCAATTTTTCAAATAAAGGGACCATCCCTATGGATTCTCCTCTTTTGCTGGCAGAAATT
The DNA here is from genome assembly GCA_019049505.1 of Pachyrhynchus sulphureomaculatus. Classification (NCBI taxonomy): domain Eukaryota; kingdom Metazoa; phylum Arthropoda; class Insecta; order Coleoptera; family Curculionidae; genus Pachyrhynchus; species Pachyrhynchus sulphureomaculatus. The sequence goes on from CM032453.1 coordinate 172,701,507, forward strand.
TTTATATCAGAACTCGAAAATAATTTTCTAAAAACACGCAAAAAATATCCTCTTTTGGTTTAGATATGTGGACGACATCTTAGTATGTTTCCATGGAAATGATATTGAACTAAATTCTACTTTAAAAAATCTAAATAATATACACCTCAACATAAAATTCACATTTTAAAAGGAAACAGATAATAAAATAAATTTCCTAAATATTACAATTTCGAAGAAGGGAAATAAATTAGATTTCGATATTTTCCGTAAACCAACCTTTTCAGACGTCACCATACCAGCTAACTCAATACACCATAATTCCCATAAACTGGCAGCTTATAGATCTATGATCCATAGAGCCTTTAATATCCTTACTACAAATAATTTAAAAAAAGAACTGGACACAATCAAGCATATAGCACTCAATAACGGCTTCCAACCTAAAATAAGTAATACCCTAATAAGCCGGAAACAAAAGCAAATCACTTTCAGCTTAATTTACTCCATAAAGGAATACCAAGAAAGAAAAACAGTCATATCTCTGACATATTTTGGTCCCATCTCGGATAAAGTATCTCAAGTTCTCACAGCCGAAAAAAACAAGAATAGGTTTAAAATCCGCACAGAAATTATCCAATATGTTTTTCAGTGCCAAAGATAAATATAATAAATTAGGAGTTTATAAACTTAATTATCAAGATTCGCAGAACATAATGCATCTTATAGCTTAAAAATGAAACATCACATTTTGCTAAGCATTTTTAAGAAACAGGCCATCCATTTCCCAATATTAATTGTGTATTAATATTTCATACGGCACTTAAAGGATCAAAACTTAATTTCTTAGAAAATATAGTTGTACTACGAAATCGCGATAATGCATTTGTAAATCTTCACAAAAAATATATTTAGTGTCAGTTAACAACGTAATGTAGTTATTTTATTGTTAATGAAATGGACATCTCCGACTCGCAACTATATAACGCGGATGAATCTGGACTATTTTATCGTTTTTTACCGGATAAAACATTTGTCACAGCAAACGAAAAGACCGCACCGGGCCGAAAGGAAAGAATCACATTTTTGTTGTGTGCTAACGCAGATGGTTCGCACAAGTTAAAGCCGTTGGTCATTGGTAAATCTGCAAATCCACGTTGCTTTAAGGGATTTGAAAACCCATTTTAATACGCCAATTCGAAGAAGTCGTGGATGAATTCAGAGTTATTCTTCAACTGGTTTCATCATTCATTTATAAAACAGGTAAACTTATTTTTTTAGTTTCATAAAAAATTTTGCAGATTATTGCATAAAAATTTTTGCAGGTTCGCCAATTTTCTGCTAAAAATAATTTACCACCAAAGGCATTGTTGCTGATTGATAACTGTACTGCCCATAAGCCAATTGACATGCTACAGTCTGATGATTAAAAGATTGCTGCAATGCTTTTACCACCTAACGTAACAGCGGTTTTGCAACCCATGGATCAAAATCCCATAAGATTGGTCAAGTTAGAATATCGAACTAAATTGTTATAGAACATTGTCGCACAAGAAAACGTTCCGATTGAAAATATTTTGAAGGCACATACAATTCGTGATGCTATTTTGCTACTTAAATCAGTGTGGGACGAATTGCCGCAAGCCGTTCTTATAAAAGCGTGGAATAAGATAAAAAAGTGGGATGATGATCAGTACGATAGTGAAGACGACATTCCGCTCTCTAAATTGATTACATCAAATAGTGCATACAACGAAACACTTCGAGAAGTTCAATTGTTGATGTCAAAGGTGGGTGATAATGTTGACATCAGTATTGATGACATTGAAAATTGAAACAATGTTCAAATTTCAGAAGATAACGATGATTTCGAAGTGTCCGATAATGATAACGACGGGTCAGTTATCGAGCAAGATATTCAACAACCAAAAGTGAGCTTCTCGAAAGCAGTTGAAAGCATCAAAACCTTGATAAAATGGTTTGAAAACAATAACGATGAAAATCAGGTGGCAGACCTTGTCAATATGCGCACGAAAATGGTCAAGAGCTATTACACAAAAGAAAAAAAACAAACAAGTCTCGACTGCTTCTTTAAACCACTCCGTACAAATTAATATAAAGTTACTGCGCACGGAAATATTCAAGAGTGACCGTGAACTTTAAACCAACCGGTACAAATTAAATCTAAGTTTCTTTTTTGTAGTGATGAAAACTAAGTCAATGAAATAAATTTAGCTTGTCATTTCCAAAAAATCTAGGTTTATTATTTTATTTTTTTCAATTTTGAAAACCGCTTAGAAAAGTTAATAGTTCGAAAACGTTAATTACCGTTGGAACATTTCGGTTAACTTTTTCGAGATTCTACTGTATTTATACATGTATACCCGTTATGAAATAAGGAACAAACCACTTTGTTAATATTCATAACATATGATTGATTTACTTTTTAACACACTAATCTACTGTTAAATAAATAAAATTAATTTTCCTTAGGGTCCTAAAATGCTACCCTTATTAATTAATAAAACCAAAGCAACAATAGAGAGAGAGAGAGAGAGAGAGAGCAAACATTCCTACCTACCACCAAATAGTATGGCAACACTTGCTGCACTAGAATCTGACCCTTGAGGGTGTCTCGCCAGTTGCGCACCAACTTTTGGTTTAATAAACTTAAGAATAGGTTTAATAAGTTGGCCGCTATTGAATATGTAATGTGTAAGTTTATGCGGCTCGGCCTCGCTGGCATTATATTCAAAATGTTGCGGAATTAACGCCTAATCTGGGCAAACCCGAGCTTGCGGATTTGAACGCTAATTAAGATCGTTGTGTAATTAGCAGCTTAAATTTTACACTGGTTTAATAAAAATCCGGTAAATGTTTTAATTTTAGACTAATGTGGCTATGTTAAGTAGAATTTATTAGTTTAACTTTTGTTTTATGTAGTAAAGCACTAGAGACTAATGCAACATCTTATAGACTAATCACAAGGAAATTATTAGCTAAAAAAGAGCTATTTTTTATGTAGATTAATTTAGGTTAGTTAAATAGGAATTATATTCTTCTTTTTAGGGTCAACTTTTGATTTATTCTTAACTAGCCGTGCCCGCGGCTCCGCTCGCGTGGACTTGATTCGCTACTGTCGTCACTGCTTATTCCTTATGTTACCTAACGTAATAAAATATCTGCCCTTATTTCCCCTTACCTCCCATTATTTTTTCCTTATCTCCCATTATCTCTACATAATTTCCATTATCTAGGCTTATCTCTATTCATCTCCCATTATTTCTCCTTATCTCCTATTATTTCTCCTTATCTCTCATTATCTCCCCATTATCTAGGCTTATCTCGACTTATCTCGCAATATTTCTCCTTATCTCACCATAACTCACATTATCTAGACTTATCTCTGCTTGTCTCCCATTAATTCTCCTTACCTCCCATTATGTCACCTTATCTCCCATTATCTAGGCTTATATCGAATTATATAGAACATATGTATAAATTTATAAAAACACGTAAATCGGATAAGTGGTTCTCAAGTGATAAGCGCACTAACGGACAGACAGACAGACAGACAGAGAGACGTTACATAATATTATATATTATATTCTTTGCAACATGATATTGTTCCATATTTAATGATTTAGGCAGTGTATTGCAAGAGAACACGCTAACGGTAACCTTTTATCCGACTTGATTCACTATTATCGTCACTGCTTATTCTTTATGTTACCTAACGCAATAAAATATATCCTATAACTTGGCCAGAGAACATATGTATGTTTTAAAAGAAAGCACGTAACGCACTAACGGACAGACAGAGACGTTGCATTTTATATACATTATAGATAGATAACCTGGCCAGAGAACGTATGTATGTTTTAAAAAAAAAAAAAACGTAAATCGGATAAGTGGTTCTCCAGTGATAAGCGCACTAACGGACAGACAGACAGACAGAGATACGTAGCATTTTGTACATATTATAGATGTAATAAAATATATATCTATAACCTGGTCAGAGAACATATGTATGAATTTAAAAAATCGCGTAAATCGGATAAGTGGTTCTCGAGGTATAAGTGCACTTGATATATATTATAGATATCGATTATTATTATTATTATATAACCTGGCCGAAGAATATATGTATGGATTTAAAAAGACACGTAAATCGGATAAGTGGTTTTCGTGTGATAAACGCACTAATGGGCAGACAGACATACAGAGAGACATTACATTTTATATATATTATAGATTACACAGGGCAACAAAAAAATATTTTTGTTTTGGTGCCTGGGATTTTAGAGCTGATTTTAACTATATTTGGGACGCTAAATCTATACATGCAATCCGTTTTTCTCTATCAGCTCTACTTTTTTAGATACATCAACTTATCTACCAATGTGGTTTTTATTCAGTATATTCATTTATGAGAGTTCTAAAATTATTATATATTCATTAATGTAGGTACAATGGTTTTATTGTCAGTCTGTAATTGAGGAAATTCCAGGTAAATCTATAAATAGTGGAACCATTGCCTATCAGGTATCTGAACTGACCCTTTTAATCACCTAACTCGGGTAAGTCTCGTCAGTTTGTGCGTTCTTACTAATGAGAGTAGATCGAATTCGGTGTGTTATTTTATGTTAAGAAAAGAGTGTTTTTGTGTTATTGAACAGAATTAAAATGAGTTCAGGTTCCAGTTCAAGAAGAAGTTGTGTAAATCAACCTGATGTGTTTTGCTATATATGCGGAGAATACATGTTTCAACAAAACAGACAAACTATTACTGACTTTGTAAAGCGAGCGTATCTTGGATACTTTGGAGTTAAGCTTAGTGATCAGGACAAAACGTGGGCCCCGCATCTCGTATGTAAAACTTGTACAGAGCATTTACGGCAGTGGACTACCGGGAAAAGAAAATGTCTAAAATTCGGCGTACCAATGGTTTGGAGAGAACCAAAAACCACTTCAATGATTGTTATTTCTGTTTAGTAAATACTAATGGAATCAATCGAAATAACCGCAGTAAGTGGACAATTTAGACTCGGCAATACGCCCTATCCCGCATTCAGATGAAATACCGATTCCAACATTTCATCAGCTACCACACATATCTCTGATGACGAATATTTTCCCTCTGATCTGATGCTAATAAAAGTTCTGATGCTAATGAAACTAACAGTGACTATGAGGGGACGTCATCAGTTCCTCAACGCTTCAATCAAAATGAATTAAATGATCTCACCAGGGATCTCGATTTATCGAAAAAAGCTTCTGAAGTACTGGCTTCTAGGTTGAACGACAAAAATTTACTGGAACAAGGAACCAAAATTACCTTTTACCGTACAAGAGAAAAAGATCTGCTACCATTCTTTTCTCAAGAAGACAATCTTGTATTTTGTCACGAAATTAGGGGACTCATTAAAAAAATGGGACTTTCTGAATATATTCCAGATGATTGGCGCCTATTTATTGACAGTTCAAAGCGAAGTTTAAAAATGTGTCCTTCTACATAATGGGAATAAATATGGTTCAATACCACTAGCTCACTCAACGAAACTGAAAGAAGAATATAATACCATAGCTTTGGTCTTGCAGAAGATAAAGTATTACGAACATCAATAGATGATTTGTGTGGACTTAAAAATGGTAAACTTTCTTCTTGAGCAGCAAAGTGGTTACACGAAATATCCGTGTTTCTTGTGCCTCTGGGATAGTAGGGACAAAACACACCACTGGGTTAGAAAAGATTGGCCTCAGAGAGAAAACATGGACGTTGGGGAAAAGAATGTCATTAACGACGCTTTGGTTGAAAGAGAAAAAATCATACTTCCTCCATTACATATAAAGTTGGGCTTAATGAAGCAATTTGTAAAGGCTCTTGATAAGAATGGGTCTTGTTTTGCATATATAGGGGTAAAAATGCATCAGTTGAGCACAGAAAAACTCAAAGCAGGGATATTTGACGGTCCACAAATAAGACAATTAATTAAGGATCCTGCCTTCATAAATTCAATGAATCAAGTTGAACGAGAAGCTTGGACATCATTTGTTGCAGTTGTAGAAAATTTTCTAGGCAAACATGAAGCTCAAAATTATGTTGAAATGGTTAACAAGATGCTTAATAGTTTCCAATCCTTGGGGTGCAATATGAGTATTAAAATACACTATTTACACAGCCACTTAGACCGTTTTCCAGAAAATTTCGGAGACATGAGTGAGGAACAAGGTGAAAGATTGCACCAAGATATTAAAGTTATGGAGGACCTCTACCAAGGAAGATGGGACATGCACATGATGGCAGATTACTGCTGGAGTTTAAAAAGGGACTGTTTAGAAAAAACATTCAAGAATGTCGCGGAAAAGAAGCTTTCCAAGTGTTGAGTGACTATTTCATTTCTTCAATGTTTTTTTTTTTTGTTTGTAAGTACGACATAATATTGTATTTTGTATAACTAAAATAAAAATTTCGTATCTACTTTTTGTTTACTACACTTACGGATTTGAGTTACGATAATGTAACTTATATTTCTCTAAAATTGTATGTCTTAAAAATTTGAGCTCCTAGGTACAAATGAGTACGTTATTTGAATTCAGGACATCAAATTGATATAGAATCAGCTCAAAAAACCTCGACACCAAAACAGCTGTTTCCCTGTGTTATAGATATTCTCTGCTACATAATATTGTTCCATATTTAATGGTTTAGGCTGTGAATTGCAAGGGAACGCGCTAGCGGCAATCTTTTTCCCGACTTCATTCACTATTATCGCCACTGCTCATTCCTTATGCTACCTATCGTAATAAAATATAGCCTATAACCTGGCCACAGAACATATGTATGTTTTAAAAAAAAAGTACGTTAATCGGATAAGTGGTTCTCCAGTGATAATCGCACTAACGGACAGACAGAGAGACGTTGCATTTTATATATATTATAGATATAATATTAATACAAAATAACACGTAGGCTGAAAAGTTTTTAGTCTAGCTACTTAAAAAACACATTTTTTTTCAAAATTCTATTTATTCATCAACATAGTCTCCTTCAAGAGCGATACAATCAGTTTTAAGGCTTTTGTTTGTCTTTATCTTCAAAACAGGCCTCAGTTTCAGCCCAATCTCTTTCCCGCGAGCATTTTTTTGAAGTCTACGAATAGATAATAGTCGCTGGGGGCCAAATCCGGAGAATACGGTGGATGAGTAAGCAAGTCGAACTTCAATTCATGCAATTTTGCCACCGTAACCATTGACTTGTGACACGGTACATTGTCTTCATGAAAGAGCTCCTTTTTCTTGTTAATTTGGGGTCGTTTCTTTGCGATTTCTGCCTTAAACGCACCAATACCTTTATATAATATTCGCTATTGAGGGTTTTTTCCCTTCTCAGTATAGTCGATGAAAATTATTCCATGTGCATCCCAAAATACAGAGGCTAAAATTTCTCGTGTCTTTGGTCACTTGGTCAGTTTCATGTGGTCAAATCTTAACCTGTCTATAAAGTATGAGGGTGTTCTTTTTAAGTTATCTACTAGCCACGAAAACTACGCCATATAGAAATATGACTTAGTTTTCAACTTATTACTCGTAACTGCTTTGATGAAATCCTGTACCAGTTCGTTGCGTTTTTCAGTTTACGATTTTTTTCCGCCGCAAAATATGTAAAAGTAATTTGGAGCATCGTGCACAGATAACGTTTCTTACTAAATAGACAATGGACCTAAAGTTAATTATAAAAGAATGTCCCAGTTAAAAACACTACCCTTGAAAGTTCTACTCTCTATCAAGTTAAAATGTAGTTTACGCAAAATAACCTAGCTCTTAGTAACAATAACTTACAGTGGCAGTAAATATGTTTTTTCTCAGCTATCCCCTAAGGCCACTCAAAATTGTGAATACGCTAAATTTCCTGGAACATACTTAGATCCTTAGTTGTATTTGAACCAACAGTCGTATAGTCTGGGTGGATAAAGTGGGGTCAGACACAAGCTGCTGTAGGAATGTTTGTGCTACAGTGAAAAGTAATACCAATATTGACAAATTAAAGGTACCGAGAATGTGTGAAACAAAAATTTATTGACCCTAATATCCTAATTTTAACCTCCTTGTCTAAATGTTTACTTTAGGCTATATCAACTTTACTCTAACTACATTACATGTGAACATAACTGCTACAAAGGTGATTTTTACACTCTAAACTCTAGAAAACTTGGCAGCAACTAATTTTGTTTCAAGTTCCTACTTCAATACAAAATCTCCTATAGAACTGATAGTAAAGAAAAATTAATTTAGGATATTTCAGGAATTTCTATCTCGTTGGGCATTTTATAGTATTCGTGATAGCACTGTGAACATATCAGTATAACTAAGCTTTAGATTCACTCCTATAATTAATTATTGACATACCAAAACTTTTAAAATACAGTTTTACAGAATTTCTAACCAGAAAACCAACATTATTCTTATTAGGTTTTAAAATAAAATTTATTCAGCTTAAATAGACCTATCCCAATAAATGAGTTTTTAAGTTGTCACGCGAACATAGCATATTTTATTCAGAATCTGGGGCTTAATAAATATTTTCTTTGGCATTTTTATGGCTTTAGACCCACACGAATCTTGGACATTCGTATCATTTAAAGAAAGGGAGTGTTTTCTTTAACTGTATTACTTTATTTATTAGTGAATTTGTCTTACGAAATGTAATTCAGTTTAAATAATTGACTCAGTCTCATCTAATTATTATGTTAATGGAAAAAATAAAAATAAACTTTTCTTTCTATGTGCATAGCGCTCTTCTTGTATTTCTGCTAATGGGCTGCATGTGACTATTTTTCCATTATAATCTCGAAGGTTCATCAGGTCGAGTTACTTCACTTCATGCTGTCATAGTAATATAAAATTTGATTATCTTCTACACTTTCAGATCAACTTCGATAAACTGTGGTTTTCAAATGACCACATAAAAAAATCGAGTAGCGTAAGGTCGGAACTCCTTGCAGGCCATTCTATAGCACCTCTTCTGCCTATCCATCGATTAGGAAAAATCGCATTCAAATATCTACGAACATTGATTGCATAGTGAGGAGGTGCTCCGTCCTGTTGATACCACTGATTCCTGTTAGGGATCCAAATTATTTTCATCAGAAAAAAGACCTGCACAAGTTGGAATAACTTGCTCTTGGAGTAACTGTAAATACCGCTGTCCTGTAAGATTTCCATCGATAAAAAAGGGACCAATAATATGATGTCCACAAATCCCTGCCCACACGTTTACCTTTTGTGGTCTTTAAGAATGACTCTCGATTATCCATTGGGAATTCTCAGTAGACCAGTACCGACAGTTATGCCTGTTAACTCTTCCGTTAAGACAAAATGTGGCCTCATCAGAAAAAGCAGTATTATAAATTAGGTTAGGATCATTATTGATTCGTTCCATCATGACCTCGCAAAATTCAACGCGTCTATCATAGTCATCTTCAGATAACACAGGTCTGCAACAAAAATGCTGTCTGTATGTTTTCAACTGATTTCTATGTATTTAGGTGTTCTGAAAACTAAAAAAATATTCAAAAAATTCCAGAACGTTAGGTTATTTTGCAGAACGCAAAATTTTATTATAAAAAAGGATTTTTTTGGGCTAACTTGAAGTCATAAATAAATAGGTACGATTTTATTTTGATTACTGTTTTTAAATGTATACAGGCCATAACTATCATTACTTTCTAAATAAGGAACGCCCTGTGTGAGCTAAATTAACAAACATAAAAGTTGTAACCAGAACGTGCGCGCTCCGATAGTGTAGAAGGTGGCGCGGTACAATTACGTGTTAACTCGTCATTGTTTTATAGATCTTGGTTCAATATAGTGCAATGTCATCTGTGCGGAAGTGTGTGAATTCGTCTGACAGTTTCTGTTATATTTGTGACGAATATATGGTATTAAAGCAACAACTTAATATTACGGACTTTGTAAAAAAAGTATACTTCACATATTTTGGCTTAAAACTTGGAGATCAGGATAAAGTTTGGGCACCTCATAAAGTCTGCAAACGATGTGTTTTGAAGACCTTCGAAATTGGGAAAGGGCAAGAAAAAAAGCTTTCCGATATGCTATTCCTATGGTATGGCGCGAGCAAAAGAACCATAGTGATGATTGTTACTTTTGTTCGTGTAATGTGAAAGGGTATAATTCAAAATGGAAGCAGTTCATTTCATACCCCAATCTGCAATCAGCTATTCGTCCCATCCCTCATGGGACCGAAATACCAGTGCCCAAGGCCCCTGCTACCTTGGAAGAGATTCCAAGTTCTGACGAAGATGGTGCTGTACTTGAACTCGATGACAAGTCAAGTTTTCAATTTGAAGGTGACAGTAGTCCAAAATTGTTTTTCCAGGGCGAGCTAAATGATTTGGTAAGAGACTTGAATCTTCCCAAAAACGCTGCTGAGTTGCTTGGATCAAGGCTCAAAAGCAGGAACTTACTTTTGCCGGGAGTGTCTTCCTCCTGGTTTAGATATCGTGAGAAGCAGTTCACTTCCTACTTTGCCCAAGAGGACGAGTTGGTTTATTGTACCAATATTGAAGGTTTGATGGATACATTTAAGATCTCATACGACCCACACAGTGGCGTATTTTCATAGATTCTTCAAAAAGAAGCCTTAAAGCAGTTCTGCTTCACAATGGCGGTTTCTATGCTTCCATTCCTGTCGGTCATTCCGTACACCTCAAGGAAACCTACAAGAACTTGGAATTGGTTCTTTGCAAATTAAAATATAAAAACCACGGTTGGCAGGTGTGTGGTGATTTAAAAATCTTGGGCATGTTGCTCGGACAACAATCTGGGTTTACCAAATTCCTTTGCCTTTTGTGTCTATGGGATAGTAGAGACCGACCAAATCACTGGACTAAAAAGTGTTGGCCTCCGAGGGAGCTTAAAGTTGACGAAAAGAACGTCCTGCATAAAACTTTGGTGCCTCCTCATAAAGTTCTTCTACCACCGCTTCACATAAAGCTGGGATTGATGAAGCAATTTGTAAAGTCACTTCCAAGAGATGGAAATTGCTTCAAATACTTAATATCAAAGTTTCCAGGCCTCTCGGAGGCAAAGTTGAAGGAAGGTGTTTTCGTTCGACCAGATATTAGACGGCTTATGGCTGATCCACAATTCATCACAACCATGACGGATCCTCAAAGAGAAGGGTGGATTGCCTTTAAAGAGGTCCTAGAGAAATTTTTAGGCAATAACAAAGACCTTAACTACAAACAAATCGTCAAAAGAATGTTAAAAGCATTTCAAGCTTTAGGTTGCCTAATGAGTTTAAAAATACATTTTCTTCATTCCCACCTCGACTACTTTCCATAAAATTTAGGAGATCTGAGTGAAGAGCAAGGTCAACGATTTCACCAAGATATTAAGGAGATGGAAAAAAGATACCAGGGAAGATGAAGCGTCTCAATGATGGCAGACTACTGTTGGACGCTTCAGAGAGACCTTCCAGATGCTTCCTACAAGCGAAAATGTACCAAAAGGAGTCTCACTAAGAAAAAGAAATGTGTTTAGTGCTTACTAATGAATGTATTTTAGATAAAAAAATAAGTTTTGTTACGCAATTATAAATTTAAAAAAATTTTTTTAGTCTTTTATCTTTTATTTTAAGATGATAACTTGTTTAACATAGATACCTACATTGTCAGAAAACGTGACGTTCTATGACAAAATGAAAGTCATTTTCGGATTTAGTACACCCAAAAACACAAGAATTACGCAAAAAAACCAAAACAGCTCTCAATTTTTTTTTTTGCAGACTTGTGTAATTCTTGTAATAGAATAGGTTTATATGGATGCAATTTTTCTTCATTCAGTATACGACCTAAGGTACCTTTATTTATGTTGTGGTCTAGGCAAAGCTGACAAGTGGCTTTATGGGGATTTTCTGTAGTTTCCAATAAAATATCTAACTTTTTATCATCACTTGTTTTAACTTTTGGAGGTCCAGATTTAGAACGATCCTTAACATGACCTGATTGTCTAAATCGTTTGGATGTTTTGCTAAGTACGGATTGGGTAATAGGTTCTCGATTCAGATATTCTGCGTTAAAAAGATCAAACATCTCCTGTTGTGTTCTCCTACGGTCTTCGTAACCAACCATCATTAACAAAGTGATTCTTTCAGTTTCTATTAATTGTACCATTATGATATTACGCTCAAATTGCAGTTACACAAAATGCAACAATAAGCGTTTTCGTCAGTAAATCATTTTTTGACGCGTTAAGTCGTTACCTGACAGTAAATGTTTTACACAAGCCAACTTAGAAAAAAAAAAATTAATTTGATCTCTTTAATTTCAAATATCAATAATTCCAAAACAGTTCAATTTAGACATTAAGTATGTTAGACAAATAATAGCTAGAATTTTTAGTAGGACTGAGAAATAAAATAATATACATTTAAAAAAATTTGAGATGACGTAATTTCTTTGAATTGACTGTTCAAAACATTTTATTGTTAACGTCAGCATGTGCGCCGTATAATACCCTATAACTTTTATTTAAACATTTTTGTGATACATTGTTTAATAAATGCTGTGGAATCATTATAACATACATATGGGGCACTTGTATATAGGTTTTGAAAAAAAAAACCTTTTTGGCTACTTCATATTTTATGTAGGTCACAGGAAATATAATAATACAAATTAACATTAACAAATATCCCTTTTATCTTATTTCAATAATAAATAACTATCTTACTAAAAAATGGTTGTTGATTTAATCTGTAGTAACTTTCTTAAAACAGTGAAATATTTATTAAGGTGAATCATAAGCATTTACCTTGACTGGAAAGTATAAACTATTCAATACAAAACCCCTTACCTTCATAAACTACAAAATTCATGGAGTCATCATAAAAACAACGCGAACCATATTCAGTGCGCATTGTAACTCTTGAAAGTAAAACATCCAACTCGGCTGTTTTCTCATAAACAATGCATACGTGAGCGCCCCCTTATGGTGAGCGTAAATATAAACAAAATATGTCGGGCTTTCCGTTGGGGAAAACGAGTGAAGTGAGCGGAGCACTCGGAATAAGGTAAGTTCAAATTTTGTCACGTCTAAGATGTAAAGAATAGTTAAGGCGGGAGCGAAGGAATTGTTATTTTTGCCCTTAGCGATAAAGGCTTATACGAATTGCTCATTAGGACAGAGTTTATATGTTTCAATTTGGGTAGTGGGTTTATTGTTGAAATTAATAGTGGACAAAAAGAAGGGCAAAGAGCAAGTGTGGCTCTGCGAATACCTTTTAATATATAGCAGTGTCGAAAGAAATAGATGGTGAGCACAGAAAGCTAACGCAGACAGTCCAAGAAGGTAAATACATATCAGAAAGAATAATAGTAACAAAACTACAATCAGAAAATCAAAAAATTAACATCATTGGAATATACAGTCCAGAAAACTGCAAACCGGAAAATGAGAGAACAAAATTCTATGAAAAACTACAAGAGACAATTGATGCAGTCCCCAAAAAGAGAAGTAATTATCATAATAGGGGACTTTAATGCACGAGTAGGGCACCTGATAGTACCGGGAGTGAAACAGAGGTTCAATGAAAAGTGTGGCGAATGAGAATGGAGAATTTTTAATAAACTACTCCACACAAAATGAGTTACGGATAAATAACACCTTCTTCTATAATATATATAAAAATGCAACGTCTCTCTGTCTGTCTGTCTGTCCGTTAGTGCGCCTATCACTGAAGAACCACTTATCCGATTTACGTACTTTTTTTTTTAAAACATACATATGTTCTCTGGCCAGGTTATAGGCTATATTTTATTACGATAGGTAGCATAAGGAATGAGCAGGGACGTGAAATAGTGAATGATGTCGGAAATAAGTTTGCCGCTAGCGCGTGCCTTTGCAATACACAGCCTAAACCATTAAATATGGAACAATATTATGTAGCAAAGAATATTTGTAATGTATAATCTATAATATATATAAAATGCAATATCTTTCTGTCTGTCTGTCTGTCCATTAGTGCGTTTATCACGCGGGAACCACTTATCCGATTTACCTGTCTTTTTTTAAATTCATACATATATTCTTTGGCCAGGTTATATAATAATAATAATAATCTATATCTATAATATATATAAAATGGAATGTTTGTCTGTCTGTCTGTTTGTCCGTTAATGCGCTTATCTCTCGAGAACCACTTATCCGATTTACGTGATTTTTGAAATTCATACATATGTTCTCTGACCAGGTTATAGGTATATATTTTATTACATCTATAATATATAAAATGCAACGTCTCTCTGTCTGTCTGTCTGTCCGTTAGTGCGCTTATCACTGGAGAACCGCTTATCCGATTTTCGTACTTTTTTTTTTAAAACATACATATGTTCTCCGGCCAGGTTATAGGCTATATTTTATCACGATAGGTATCATCAGGAATGAGCAGTGACAATAATAGTAAATGAAGTCGGACAAAGTTTGCCGCTAGCGCGTTCTCTTGCAATATACAGTCCAAACTATTAAATATGGAATAATATTATGTAGCAGAGAATATCTATAATATATATAAAATGCAATGTCTCTCTGTCCGTCTGTCTGTCTGTCTGTCTGTCCGTCCGTTAGTGTGCTTATCCCTGGAGAACCACTTATCCGATTTACGTGCTTTTTTTTTAAACATACGTATGTTCTCTGGCCAGGTTATAGGATATATTTTATTAGGTGACATAAGGAATAAGCAGTGACGATAATAGTGATTCAAGTCGGAGAAAAGTTTGCCGCTAGCGCGTTCTCTTGCAATACACTCCCTAAAGCATTAAATATGGAACAATAACATGTAGCAAAGAATACAATATATATAAAATGCAACGTCTCTCTGTCACTCGAGAACCACTTATCCGATTTACGTTTTTTTATAAATTTGTATATATGTTCTATATAATTCGATATAAGCCTAGATAATTGGAGATAAGGTGAGATAATGGGAGATAAGGAGAAATAATGGGAGATAAGTCGAGATAAGCCTCGATAATGGGAGATAAGGTGGGATCATGGGAGATAAGTATAAATAATGGGAGATAAGGAGAGATAATGGGAGATAAGCAGAGATAAGTCTAGATAATGGGAGTTATGGTGAGATAATCGGAGATAAGGAGAAATAATGGGAGATAAGAAGAAATAATGGAAGATAAGTCGAGATAAGCCTAGATAATGGGAAATAAGGTGAGATAATGGGAGATAAGGAGAAATAATGGGAGATGAGGAGAAATAATGGGAGATGAGCAGAGATAAGCTTAGATAATGGAAATTATGTAGAGATAATGGGAGATAAGGAGAAATATTGGGAGATAAGGAGAAATAATGGGAGATATTTTATTACGTTGGGTCACATAAGGAATAAGCAGTGACGATAGTAGTGAATCAAGTCCACGCGAGCGGAGCCGCGGGCCCGGCTAGTTAAATATAAAGAACAACATAAATATATATTTCAAAATACGAGAAGAGATAGATCAATCATAGATTACATTCTGACAAATAGAGAAATACATTATACACAAATATTAGACATAAAATGTTTATGTTCTGCAGATGTAGGAAGTGATCACAGTCTTGTACGAAACAAAGACAAAGGTAGAAAACCTACAAGACGAATCAATAAAAAATCTCTACCAGACAAGACTGGAGAACGAAATAAATAAAAACCCAGTGGTATAGGAAGATGACATAGAAGACAGTTGAAGAAAGATCAAGGACAACATTATAAATGCAGCAAAGGAAACACTCGGGGAACGTAAAATAAACAGAACATCAAGAAGACCTAATAATACACCTTGGTTCTGTAAGGAAGTGAAATTAAAATGCCAAGAAAAACAAAAGCCTATCTTAAATATTGATCAAGAAAAACCAGAGAAACATATGAAGAATATAAGAAAGTCCGCAAGAATTAATAAAAGTAAAATACATCGAATGCATGGATGCATTATATAAAGTAATTGTATAATATGATAGAAAATTTGGCACCCGAAACACCTAAAATAGTAATCAACGAAATCAGAAATGGAAAAAGCTCTCAAAAATTTAAAAAACCGAAGATCAGCTGGTAAGGACGAAATACAAAATGAACTATTAAAGTACAGAAGGGTGAAACTGACTAAAGTATTGACAAAAATCATAAACAGAATAATACAGGGATCGCGAATACCAGTAGAATGGAAAACAAGCATAATGATACCGCTTTTAAAAAATGGAGAAAAAACCGATCCGAATAATTATCGAGAAATTAACCTGTTGTGCACAATTTTAAAACTGACGACAAAAACTGTTACCAATAAAATAACTCTTACACTTATACGGTTTTCCGAAGAACAACAAGGATCCAGGAGGGGAAGCTCCTGTAACGTCGCAGTATTTGTAATCAAACATATTACTGAAAACTCAGTTGAGTGTAACAGACCAGCGTTCTTATGCTTTATAGATATGGTAAAAGCATTTGATAGAGTACAGCTGTAAGACGTAGTGCACACACTTTAGGACAAGAATATTCCATTGGATACAATAAAACTAATTGAGAACATTTACAAAAGAAATAAGTAAAAGCGAGAATAAATTCGGAGTTAACTGAATCCATAGAGGTAACAACGCGTCGGACTATAGTACTGGTGATACAGTATTTCAGAAGTCAACAAAAAGTTGTTTGTTAAAAGACAAGAAGAACGGAATAATCATGACGTATTTTGCTGAACTTAGGTCAACAATATTTGCTACTATGGTTTTGTAGACGGGCAGTAATTTTGAAGGGATAAAATTGGAAAAAGCTGCTAAAGTAAGTGAAGAAATCGAAAAAAAGTCGATTAAAATTAAGTATAACAAGAAAATAGAAAGTCGATTATAAGAAAATTCAATGGGTTATGACTAAGTATATAGAGCAAAGGTTCCCAAACTTTTTTTTCTCGTAGACCACTTTCAAAATTTTACTGGTTTCGGTGGACCCCCTGCTGCTACATTTCTACCATATTCCCAAAACTCGTCAAAAAATGTGAAGATTAGATCTAACGATGGAAGTTTGCGTCGTGGCTGAGTTCCAACCCTAAATTGGGAGTGGTAAAAATAAAAAGAAAAATAATATATTTTCTTGTGTTCTATTTATTAAAATAATATGATTACAGACTTAATAAAATTAAAATTAAACATTAATAACATACCGTAACTTCAACAATGCAAATCAACAATTAAAAAAAAATAGTCATAATTTTAATGGGAGGGATGTACTTGATGGATTGACAGCAAATTATCAATATTTGGCTTCAGTTTTGTAAGGAATAACCGCAAATCTCCCCGTGCTGTGATGTTCAATCTGCTCCTTTTTTTGTTGGTAGGTTTGTAACGACACTAAAACCTTTTTCGACAAGGTATGACGAGGGAAACGCTATCAAAAGTTTTCTCGCAATTTCCCACAGCCCAGGATATTTTTCGGGTATTTCTGCCTGTAGCCAAAATGTTTGATAGCCTTTTTTAAATTTTACCTTCAGCTCCTCATTTGTGCTAAGTTTGAGTAGCTCTTCTTGTAATATCACATTCGCCACTGCCGTTTCATCAAATGGATTTATGATCCATGATGGTATTTCCATCGTCAGAATATCTTAAATCTATTTTTGAAGTCATCATGCAGGGCATTTAAATGTTGAACGTATGTCTGAATATCCTCATCAAGACATTCGGCCTGTGTCAAGTTTGGAAACCGGGAGAATTCGCGCCGATTAATATTTTGCTTCATAAATTTCAATTTTCCAAGAAAAGCTGAAATTACACCCTTTGTTTTTATTAAATTTAGGCTGTCCCCTTGTAACTGCAAGTTAATGTCATTAAATTTTTTGAAGAAATCTGTTAAATACGCGATGTCTGCTTTCAATTTGATCAGGTTTTCTTTTAAATCTGGATCTTTACTTTCCAAAAACTCTAAAACTGATTCAAAAAGTGAGTAAAATCTTGTTAAACATGCACTTTTCGACAACCACCGTACTTTAGTATGTAAGAGCAATCGTTGGAAATCTTCTTCATTTTCGTCGCACAATTGTGCAAATAAACGGGTATTCAACGCATTGCTTCTTATTTTGTTAACTGCTTTAAACACAAATTGAAGCGATTGGTGCAATCTATCACTCAAATTTTTCGCTACCAGGTGTTGTCGGTGGATGACACAGTAAATTGCAGTTACTCCTGGTATAATTCTTTTAAGTACTCCGTCTGCTGCCACCGAAATAATGTTTGTAAATGGAATCCATTTTTCCTTAAAAAAATTACTCAGGACAATAAATATTGATTCGCCTTTAGTGTCCGTCTTCAAAGTTTTCGCGAATAGCAGCTCTTCATGGATTTCTTCGTCCATAACAAATCGAACATATGCCAATAATAATGCTTCATTACCGAGTAAAGTTGACTCGTCCAGTTGAATAGAAAAATGAGTTGTTTGCAGATAATTACACAAAAAGCTTTTAATATCAGAGCTTATTTCATCAATACGTCTTTGTACAGTGTTGTTACTCAAAGGAATTCTTTTGAGTACGTCAAATGGAGGTTTGTGCAGAACAGTTTTTAAAACCTCTTCAACAGCGGGTAAAATTAACTGTTCTCCGATGGTGTGCGGTTTTCCAAATTTCGCTATAAGCAACGAGATATTGTAAGATGTCCGCAAGCCATCATCATTACTTTGAGACGTTGAAGCGAACATACTGTGCACGGTGGGTCTCTTTTCATATTTTTCCTTCAATGTTTGAAAATATTTTAAATCTTTACCTATTTTATCAGGATGACACCTTCTTAGATGATCTTCGAGCTTCGATGGTTTCATAGAGTCATTGCTCAAAACTTTGTTGCATAAAAGGCATATGGACAATCGTTTGTCTGCCTTTGATGGAAGAAAACCAAATTTCAAATAATCAACACTGTACTGTCGACATTTCTTCTTAGATTCAGCCATGTTTCGTATCAGTTACCTACCTGTAAAGAAAAAAATGTTTGTTTTAGTAATCATAAGGCAACTTTAACAGAATATGGCTATTTTAACAGAATAAAATAGGATTAATTAATTTATTATTGCAATGAAAAAACCAAAAGGAATGCGGCAAAACTGATTTTAATTATTAAAAGCAATAAACTGCTAAGACCCATATAGAGGTTTTCACAAAACGGCTGAATCTATTTTAATGTAATATAAAATATTTTTTAATTAATTATATTTTGATACATTTCTGTAAATTCGAGAGAAAATACTTTTAAAGAATATTTTGACATCAAAACTCCGCGATTTTAATAATTTATTTATTACTTTGTTGTACGTTACGAGTGGTACATGAAGACACGCACAATTTATGAAAATATTTTTAGTCATTTAGCATTAGCAACTACGAGGGCACTGAAATATGTACAAACATGCAGGTCAATCATATATCTCTCCTTTAGTGAATCACCACAGTCAGGTAAATAAATAATTTTATAATAAAAGTACTAAAAGTTCAATCTTTCTCGGCTTTCTGTTCTTTTATAGAAGTATCGAATAATGGCCCTGTTCAGTATTTAATTTTTTTTACGTACCTATTACACGCAAACATAACAAATATAATATTATTACAATATAAAATAAAAGTATGAATAACAAATAGGCAGGTACTTACTTTTTCCGGCACTGGCAAACACTGACATCGATTCACTGACACTTTTCTTTTCAAAATTCCGGAAACAAATGAGTAACGTTTGTCCTTGGCATTCGTATTTATATTGGTGAAAAATCAAACAAGTGCATGCAAGATTGCAAGCACAGCACAAGTCGTATTTCGTCCCTTTGCACGTCTAAACGGGTTGCGTTGCGAGCGGGCGGGCGGCGCTTTGCAAGTCTTGACGCGCGTTGTACTGAATATCGAATATGCAAGTTTTTACAAGTAACAGTCGCTGACCTTCTTAAAATACACCTCTCAAAAAAATTAAGGGAGGTTTTAAAACAAGGAAATTAATGCTAAATAAACAGGCTATCTGATCCATATGCCGGCCTAACTGAAAAAATTTTTTTCAAGCCCGTGGACCAAAAAAAAAGCAAAATATTTGCAATATAATTTTTTCGCGCTATCTGTTAGGATTGCATGAGAACCGTAGCTCCGAAAA
Source organism: Pachyrhynchus sulphureomaculatus (assembly GCA_019049505.1). Taxonomy (NCBI): domain Eukaryota; kingdom Metazoa; phylum Arthropoda; class Insecta; order Coleoptera; family Curculionidae; genus Pachyrhynchus; species Pachyrhynchus sulphureomaculatus. Next base: position 172,721,664 of record CM032453.1, read on the forward strand.
AAATTTAAGCCAAAAAATCTGAAAATTAGAATCTTAAAGCTTCAAAATGCTTTTCTTTAAAGTCTCAATACGACCATTTTTCACCGAAATACAGCCTGTCAAAAATCACCGAAAAATTTGGAATTTTTTTTTTGCTTCCTTAATTTTTTTGAGTAGTGTGTTATCTGCCTACATTGATAGGTAGAACCAAGCCAACATTTTTGTTCCTTACTATCGAAACCAAATAAATTTTCGTGGACCTCCACTTACAACTTGTGAACCCCCATTTTTTTTTTTCACGCCAACGTAGACTCACGTCGAGTCTCCCGTGGACCCTTGGGAGTCCACCTGAACCACTTCGGGAATCACTTATATAGAGTGTGAAACAATCATCCATATACCATCAGGGAAACAAAAATTGGAAAGAATTCTCGTGGTAATAAATAAAAATTTCTGTTGATACGATTTTCTTATAGGAGTTTTTCGGTAGAACTCCTTTGACTAGCTTTAAACTAAATTAGTTCCTGCTTTTTCTACACTTCGTCATTCCCTGAGCATTCCACTGTATTATACTTCCATGTCTAGTATTTTACGTGATAAACTCGTTCACTTTGTTTTCCAGTATTTTCGATTATCCACCAAACTCTCTTATAATAACAACAAAAAGCTATTTAAATAAATTAACTGTGGCCTAAGAGTCGCAAATTTTTATGTTCCAGTGTCTAGAAATTTCTCACAAAAACCAGAACATGGTAAATTAAAATGATCCGTAATCTAAACTTAGTGATACCTCCTGAATAGGAAAGCTTGAAATTAGAAAAAATGTAGCTTTCAGCATAAAAAATATTCAAAAACAACTCGTAAAAACAAGAAATATAGGTTGCTCATAGACTTCAATGCGAATACAATAAATAATGTTTTTATGTCAGAGATAATATGCATGAATACAACAAAACATGATAAAAAACAATACATACTAATTCCCGACATTCTAATAAATCATCGAACACTGAATTAAGTCAGTACGGTTGCATGACAGAGAAAAAAAATTACCGTAAAATATTCCAACAGTGACACATCTCTAAATTAGCATAAATTACTTTAACAAATTGCGAACAACTCCTAAAGAGATAACCTTATCTTGGCAGCTCCCTTTTTTCCGACATTTACATTTTGACCTGTATAACACGCATACTATTGTGTTACTTAATAAATAAGAATGTAAATTTCTAAGATATAAGGTGAGCAGAGACAAAAATGACCCGGAAGGTAAAAACACCTTTCAGTGGACACGCTATTCGTTAATATTTTATTCGGAATTTATTAGTTAATAGATAATGAGTTTGACACTTTTATGGGTGGTATACATTTTCAGTATATGGATATAAATGTATGTAAATGAATTATTATTTAAGAAATTGTTGTTCTTACTATTGAACCGTCTAAATTAGAGGTTCCCAAAATTTTTTTCTCGTAGACCACTTTCAAAATTTTACTTTCGGTGCTACATTTCTACCATATTCCCAAAACTCGTCAAAAAATGTGAAGATTAGATCTAACGATGGAAATTTGCGTCGTGGCTGAGTTCCAACCCTAAATTCGAAGTGGTAAAAATAAAAAGAAAAATAATATATTTTCTTGTGTTCTATTTATTAAAATAATATGATTACAGACTTAATACAAATACAAATAAATTTAGGCTGTCCCCTTGTAACTGCAGGTTAATGTCATTAAATTTTTTTGAACAAATCTGTCAAATACGCGATGTCTGCTTTCAATTTGATTAGGTTTTCTTTTAAATCTGGATCTTTACTTTCCAGAAACTCTCAAACTGATTCAAAAAGTGAGTAAAATTTTGTTAAACATGCACCTTAAGACAACCAGCGTACTTCAGTATGTAAGAGCAATCGTTGGAAGTCTTCATCATTTTCGTCGCACAATTGTGCAAATAAACACAAATTGAAGCGATTGGTGCAATCTATCACTCGAATTTTTCGCTACCTGGTGTTGTCGGTGGATGACACAGTGAATTGCATTTACTCTTGGTATAATTCTTTTAAGATGACTTATAAACCCACGATATCGCCCGAAGATGGCAGGAGCTCCATCTGCTGCCACCGAAATAATGTTTGTAAATGGAATCGATTTTTCCTTAAAAAAATCACTTAGGACATTAAATATTGATTCGCTTTTAATGTCCGTCTCCAAAGTTTTCGCGAATAGCAGCTCTTCATGGATTTCTTCGTCCATAAGAAATCGAACATATGGCAATAATAATGCTTCATTACCAGGTAAAGTTGATTCGTCCAGTTGAATAGAAAAAATGAGTTGTTTTCAAATAATTACACAACAAGCTTTCAATATCAGAGCTCATTTCATCAATACGTCTTTGTATAGTGTTGTTACTCAAAGGTATTCTTTTGAGTACGTCAAATGGAGGTTTGTGCAGAACAGTTTTTAAAACCTCTTCAACAGCGGGTAAAATTAACTGTTTTCCGATGGTGTGCGGTTTTCCAAATTTCGCTACAAGCAATGAGATATTGTAAGATGCCCGCAAGCCATCATCGTTACTTTGAGACGTTGAAGCGAACATACTGTGCACGGTGGGTCTCTTTTCATATTTTTCCTTCAATGTTTGAAAATATTTTAAATCTTTACCTATTTTATCAGTATGACACCTTCTTAGATGATCTTCGAACTCCGATGGTTTCATAGAGTCATTGCTCAAAACTTTGTGCATAAAAAGCATATGGGCAATCGTTTGTCTGCCTTTGATGGAAGAAAACCAAATTTCAAATAATCAACACTGTACTGTCGACATTTCTTCTTAGATTCAGCCATGTTTCGTATCAGTTACCTACCTGTAAAGAAAAAAAATGTTTGTTTTAGTAATCATAAGGCGACTTTAACAGGATATGGCTATTTTAACAGAATAAAATAGGATTAATTAATTATTGCAATGAAAGAAACAAAATACCGGCGGCAAAACTGATTTTAATTATTAAAAGCAATAAACTGCTAAGACCCATATGGAGGTTTTCACAAAACGGCTGAACCTATTTTAATGTAATATAAAATATTTTTTGATTAATTAATATTTTGATACATTTCTGTAAATTCGAGAGAAAATACTTTTAAAGAATATTTTGACATCAAAACTCTGCAATTTTAATGATTTATTTATTACTTTGATGTACGTTACGAGTGGTACATAAAGACACGTACAATTTATGAAAATATTTTTTGTCATTTAGCATTAGCAACTACGTGGGCACTGAAATATGTACAAACATGCAGGTCAATCATATATCTCTCCTTTAGTAAATCACCACAATCAGGTAAATAAATAATTTTATAATAAAAAGTACTAAAAGTTCAATCTTTCTCGGCTTTCTGTTCTTTTATAGAAGTATCGAATAATGGCCTTTAATTTTTATTACGTACCTACTACACGCGCAAACCTAACAAATATAATACTCGTATTATTACAATATAAAATAAAAGTATGAATTACAAATAGGCAGGTACTTACTTTTTCCGGTACTGGCAAAAACTGACATCGATTCACTCACACTTTTCTTTTCAAAATTCCGGAAACAAATGAGTAACGTTTGTCCTTGGCATTCGTATTTATATTGGTGAAGAATCAAGCAAGTTCATGCAAGATTGCGAGCACAGCACAAGTCGTATTTCGTCCCTTTGTACGTCTGAACGGGTTGCGTTGCGGGCGGGCGGGCGGCGCTTTCCAAGTCTCGACGCGCGTTGTACTGAATATCGAATATGCAAGTTTTTACAAGTAACAGTCGCTGACCTTCTTAAAATACACTACTCAAAAAAATTCAGGGAGGTTTTAAAACAACGAAATTAATGCTAAATAAAGGCTATCTGATCCACCCTAACTGAAAAAATTTTTTTCAAGCCCGTGGACCAAAGAAAAAGCAAAATATTTGCAATATTATTTATTTTTTCGCGCTATCTGTTAGGATTGCATGAGAACCGTAGCTCCTAAAAAATTTTAGCCAAAAAATCTGAAAATTAGAATCTTAAAGCTTCAAAATGCTTTTTTTTTAAAGTCTCAATACGACCATTTTTCACCGAAATACAGCCTGTCAAAAATCACCGAAAAATTTGGAATTTTTTTTTGCTCCCTTAATTTTTTTGAGTAGTGTATTATCTGACTGACTACATTGATAGGTAAAGCCAAGCCAACATTTTTGTTCTTTATTATCGAAACCAGATAAATTTTCGTGGACCCCCACTTACAACTTGTGAACCCCCATTTTTTTTTTACGCCAACATAGACCCCCGTCGAGTTTCCCGTGGACCCCTGGGGGACCACCTGAACCACTTTGGGAATCACTGGTCTAAATTATGAGTTTCTTTCCGCCTTCTATTGCACGAAACCTCTAAAAGAATCTTTACTCTTTAAGATTAGTACGCTGAATGAGCCCAAAAGGACACAGTGCAATGATCGTATTCCATATGTGATGAAATACTAACCCTGGTCGCTTTTAGTGATGTTAGGGTGTTTGTAAATTCCAATTAACTCCCTAAACTTTCGTTAATAGAAATTGGAGAATTAAGACAAGCTGTAGAGTGCTGATGTTCAAGTACAGCTAATTATACAAATTTAGTTCTTTCTAATACATATTTTATGTTGCTTAATTAGAGTTGAGATTGATCTTCTAGTTTCTCCTATACCTAATTTTATCACTAGCGTTGAATATGTGCGAAATACATATATACACTCCTGGACAAAATTAACGCAACAATATATTAAATCATACAAATCTCTATAATGAATTAATTTTAATAATTTTTTATGAACATTGGTTACACTAAAAGTTAGAAAAAACTTATTCGGATAGTGAATTAGCTACCAAATTTCTCTATAAGATTCGAATTAAAATTATTTTTAAAACCTAATAACAAAATCGTTGAAATTATGTAATAATGAAAAAAATAAACTGGGACACTAGTAGCAAAATTAATGGTGTAACTGGGTCACTAGTAGTGTGTGTTGTCTCCTCTACTTCGGATGACAGCGTTTATGCACCTAGGCATACTGCTAATTAAATTTTGGATAAAAACTTGAGGAATTTGCTCCCATTCTGTGATAACTGCATTTTCAAGTTCCCTCAGCTTTCTAGGTGCAGGTATATGACGTTTCACATTTTTCTTAAGGTGATCCCATACATGTTCTATCGGATTCAGATCCGGGCTTTTGGGTGGCCATTGCATAATCGGTATATCAACTTGATTAAGATAATCGAGTACCTCCCTAGCCACGTGAGGTCGAGCGTTGTCTTGCATAAACAGGAAATTGGGCCACACAAAATGACCGAAAGGCAGGCGGTTGGCGACTTGAGTCTGTTCTACAAGTATTTTCATGGAAAGTGTTCGAAGGATGTAGCCCGCCTAATTCCTCCCAAAGCGGTGCATGTTAGAAATACACGTCGCGCTGGTGCTTCGCATCCGTATGAGGTTCAGCTTGTTACTCCGCGTACAACGCTTTTCAAGCAATCTTTTATATGGAGAACGTCATCCCTTTGGAATAATTTGCCCAGCGCTGTGTTTCCCACCGAGTACAATCTACAGCGATTCAAGAACAACGCGAATCGCTTTTTTCCGCACTCGTGCCGCTCCTGGAGCGCTTTAGGGACTTCCCTGCAGCACGTGTACTAGACCAATAAAAAAAAAAAAAAAAGAAAGGCATCATATGTTCTATTACAATATTCTCAAGTTAGTAGTCAACATTCATGGATCTCATACGGACAGGAACTAACTCTGTGCGAGCATCAAAGCAGATGCTACCCCAGAGCATAACAGAGCCACCGCCGAATGGAATCCTTGCAGAGATATTGCAAGGAGCAAACCTCTCTCCTGGTCTTCGCCATACTCGCTCACGACCATCTGGATGTTTTAGACTAACCCTAGTTTCATCTGTGAAGAAAACTTGTTTCCAATCATCCACAGACCAGTTTTCGTGATTTCGAGCAAAACGTAACATGGCAACTCTGTTCTCTCTAGTAAGCCAGAGCGCAGTGGCTGGTCTCCTACTGTTTAATCCAGCTTCATTTAACCGTCTTCTAACTATTTTAGAAGAAATTGTGACATTGCGAACAGCTTCGAGTTCGTTTCTTATTATAGAACTAGTGACCGTCCTGTTTCTTAAAGCACATTGTCTTATAAAACGTTCATCTAGGTCGCTAATGCATCGTTTTCGCTCTTGCCCTAGCCTTCTAGAATAAGTTCCTACTTCATTCAAGCGTCTTACCATACGACTTATTGTGGAACGATGTTTGCCTAACAAATTGGCAACATAACTCTGACAATATCCCTCGTCTAATAAAACTGAGGCTCGCACTACCTCGTGTTCAGTTAAATTCCTTGTTCGATTCATTTTTCTAATTCTTCGGGGTCGAAAATAAAACAGTCTACCACAAAAACGTATTACTTTGAAAAAGGGAACAATTTATAAGCTTACTTTTAAAGAAAATCTATCGCATTATTACAGAAAATTGTTTATCTTCTAAAAAATTCTTTAAAACTGTAAATCTAAACGAATTGTTTTGATTTCTGTCATGAACAATGAAACAAAATATGCATAGCCTACTATTCAAATACTTGATAAATTTTAAAACTGACATAAGAAAAAGATAAATTAATTTTCAGATTGTTGCGTTAATTTTGTCCAGGAGTTTATTTAACTATTTTCTCTATAGTACTATAGTACCGTGAATGTAAGGTAAAACTGCATTATCTACTGGTGGATTATTGCCATGTCTACGAGCAGGGTTTTTAGAGCGATTAAACGAACGTTTAATATTATAAGTGAAAGCGACCATATTAGGATTAAAATTCAAAGATTAAGAAATTGAGGTAATCGAAAGAGACATCAAGAAGAAACGACCAAGTTTTTAGACAACTGAAGGAGAAATACCCTGATAGAACACTGGAACAGCAGTGGGAATTATTTAAACAAGTAATACGCAGGAAAGCAGAACATATTTGGGGAAACACAAAAACAAACCAAAAACAGGAAAGAACAGATCGGTGGAATTGAGAAAGAAAGAGACATGAAGGATATACACCAGTACGAGGACAGAGGAGGATAAGAAAGAATACATAAGACAGAGAGACAAAGTAAAAATACAAGTAAGAGAAGCAAAAAGGAATAGAAATTGAAGAAATTTGGAGAAGAACTAAACCAACAGCACGAAAGCAATAATAGGAGCAAGTTAAGAAGAATGAGAGGAAATAAGAGGAAGAAAGTAAGGGGCGTGAAAGATAAAACACAACAAATAAGGACCGCAACAACAGAGATACTACAAATATGGAGAGACTTCTATGAAGAAAAATTTAAACAAGAAGACGAAGCCACAGTTCCACACGCAGACGAACTGATGGAGGACCAAATAGAAGAAAAAACTAGGGAAGAACTGAAAGAGGGACTTCAAAAGATCAAATTAGGAAAAGCATGTGGATCAGACCGAATAGACCCGGAAATAAAAACACTAAATGAAATGAAGATGCTGGCCGGTGACCGGAAAACTGGAAGAGATGGGTGGAAGAATGAGCAAGGAAAGTTCGGGGCCTCATGGGCAAAATGAATAGAGAAAGAAGAATATCATTAGTACAACTTGTATTAAATGATAGAGTAATTGGTCGGGTTATCTGATGAGGTAAAAGGTTCGTTACATATTGCAAAGCTCTCAATACTATTAAGTCAATAATAAAGAGTTTTTTAGAAGAATAATGATGTTAATTACCGTTCCGATATCTATTGATATGAAATGGCTTTCTGTAACCAGAATTTTCCAAAATTACGTTACTTTTCCTTTGTAGAAATATTAGAAATATAACTAGAAAACAGAGGATACTATATGATTCAGTTTCGATTGTAAATTTAATGTTTAAATGTCGACACGATTCACCAAAATATTCAAGTTGTCATACAACAGGGTGGTTTTAAAAGAGTTCAAGTTAGTGCGTTCTTGAAAATATTTGACAGTGTCGAAGATAGTAAAGAAGCCTCCCACAATGATCCTTGGAAATGAAATACATAGCCGATAATGTTTTTATCATATATACCGAAAACAAACCAAGAGTATTATAATGAAATATGCGTGGTATTACAGAAACTAAATCGTTAATTGGAACGTTTAATTTTCAGTGATTCAACGTCAAAACTGACCAGAATATCCAAAGTCCAACTTTATAGTTTTCAAGCTCGATTTTCGATTAAATTAACTAGTTGCGCCTGTAAAAGTATTTAGGAGATTGTCAAAATATTTACATTTTTGTATTTTAGAAAATTTACTGCACTGACGATTGCACGTAGGGGTATATAGGCCTTATAAAGTTTAGAATCTCCACAAGTTAAACTAGATGCGTTAATTAAGTTTGTAAATTGTGACTCAATTTTATCGATAAAATCGGTTTGAATTATACCTATGAGTCACTTAGCGGTTGGTTAACCTGCTACACATATTTATCTCTTCCAACAGTTCTGTTGCGTTTTCTTTGTCAACTGAAATAGACAGTATTAATTCGTTGTCGTTATTCTATTAAAGCATTTCTTCGGCAGTGAGTTTTGACCTTGATGGTCGGACGTGTTTCATAATTGGGTTGTTCTATACCGAATGATGTCGGCCTGGTCAGATGGTTATTTTCTAATCGACGCGTGAACAGTGGAGGTTAGTTTCTCGACAGGATTATTTTTATTCGAATTTTCAAATCTCTGAACTTTAGATAAGACGCAATTGTTGAATTTGCTGTAGAAGGGTTGATTACTATATACTAAGGCGGATCTATAGTTTTTTTTTTGTTTCAAAAACGTTTCTAACTTTCTTTTTTGTTTCTAAGTTACTTTCTCTTGAATCTTCTCTTGGACTCGGTGATTTTAATGAAAATTCCGTAAATATCGCGTTCTAGAATACTAGATAATATTATATGAAATTTAAGTAGCTTACAGGCGTTACTATCCAATTCACGACATTGTGGTATTGTTTATGTAGGAGAAACTGGAAGATCAATATTAACTACGAGTAGAGCTATAGAACACGAAAGATATATTAAAACGAATCAGGTTGTACAGCCAGTTATTTATTTTATTTATTTATTTACGGTTCATTAGAACCTAATTTAACTATCGGATAGGCATATTCTTACAATGTCGATATTATAGTTGCTTAAACTTATTTATGGTTTCACAATTTTTAATATTATTTGGTAGGTCATTAAAATATTTAAGTCCTTTATAATAAAGATTTGCTCGATCAGCTTCATTTGTAATTCCCACCACTCGGAAGTCATTTCGTCCTCTGGTGTTGTAGTTGTGTATCTGATTGACGTATCTAATTTTCTCGGTCAAATATGTGGGACAATTTTCTATCCTTATATTATAGATGAATTTCATTGCTTAATAAAATAAGCTCTGCTTTACACTCAGCCAATTTAATCGATCTAACATATCTTTTATGTGCGTATCTCTAGCTTCCGCAATATAAATCTCATTGCCTTGTTTTGAAGTTTTTGCAGTAGTTCTATTTGTGTATCCTTAGCAAGAAATAATACCGAAGGACAATAAATAAAATGTGGCTCAATTATGCTTCTATATATTAATATTCTATGGTATTCACTTATGATGTGGCAAGTTCTATACATGAGATAAAGTTTTTGGTTTATTTTATTCACTAAATATTGAAAGTGTGCATCAAATTTAAGTTTATAATCTATCATTATACCCAAGTATTTAATTTCGTTTACTTTTTCTATTTCACGATTATTTATGTATAATTTATGATTATTATTATAGTTATTGTGTGATATTATCATATATTTAGTTTTATCTGTATTTAATTTTAACATATTTATACACATCCACTTGTAAAGAATATTCATATCAGACTGCATTTTATTAATAGCTACATCCAAACTAACCTCACTAATTGCAATCAGTGCATCGTCTGCAAATAGTCTAACATCCCCGTACTTTAAACCGTTTTTAACAGTACCGGCGCAAGGACAGAGCCTTGCGGTGGACCAATATTCACTGGTATCGCTGATGATGTCATGTTTCCAATTTTTGTTTGTTGCTTTCTATTCGATAGATAATCTTCAAACCATTTTAATTCGATATCACGCACTCCAATTTTGTATAATTTCATAAGTAATAATTTTCTGTCTATAGTTTCAAATGCTCTTTTTAAATCTATGAAAGTTGATACAATGTATTTTTATTCATCAAATCTTCACGCCATTCAGTTATAACATAATTAATTGCAGTTTCACATGAGTGTTTGCTTCTAAAACCCGATTGCTCTGGAATAATAATATTGTTATCATTTAAATATTGCAGTAACTGATTTTTTATCACTGTTTCAAGGATTTTTTTCGTCACTTGGAAGCGTATTTATTGGCCGCATCTCTTCAGGTTTTATAGTATATTTTATTTTTTCAATTGGCACAATTTTGGAAATTTTCCATTCGTTAGGCACTTTTCCTTGCAGCATGATATTATTGATGATATTGGCGTAAAAAAAGCCTTGTACGTTATAGAATGTTTAATTACATCTTCAGATAAAATATTCTTACTGCCAATTTTATTTTTAAATTTTTTAACTATTTCAATTATTTCGTTACTATCTACTGTTTGAAATTTAAATTAGTGATTAATTATGTTTGTATTTCCCATAGTATTCGGCACAACATCTATACCATTTTTAATGTCAATGGCACTCTGAACAAAGAATTTATTTAAAAGTTCAACAATTTCTTTTTCATTTTCAATTATTTTATCATTCATAACGATTCTGTTTATTGCACTGATACTTTTTGACATACAAATTTCTTCTTTTAAAACTCTCCACATTTCTCTGCTGTTTCATTGATTATTTTCAATTTTATTCTGTACATATTGCACTTTCTTCTGTTTAATCATATTTTTATATAATTTTTTCACTGTCTTGTAATCTTCCCAATCATTAGTTATTTTGGCTATTTGATATTTTTCATACTTTATTCTATGTATTTCTGTCAGTTCCCAATCATACCATTTGTTAATCAACTTTATATTTACGGTTTTTTCTTCAGTTAGCGATAACATAATATCCTTCAATGCGTGGCTTATGAAAAACACCTTAAAATCTATATCACCGTTTAACATATCACCGAAATTTATCATTCATAACATTTCGATAATTTTATCACAGTCATAGTTTTCCTAGGAAATAATTTTTTTCGTTAATCTCATTTTGTACTTTTTCACAATTGGTATTTTGAATAATATTGTTTCATGATCTGATATTTGATCGTTTTCTAGTTTAGTACTTGTTACGTTTTTTATATCTGTGTATAGATGATCTATTTTCGTACTCGAATTTTCACTCACTCTTGTATCAAATGTTATAATTTGTTTCATTGCTGCAGAACTAAATACATTTTCCAGTTCTTTGCCATGTATAGAGTTTCTATTTAAATCTATATTAAAATCACCAACCATAATGTTGTTTGAGTAAGTCATAAATTTATCTTCAATTATATTATGCACATATTGTATAAACTCCATGTGATTGCTGTTTGGGCGAATGATAAAGAACACCTAATTGTAATTTAATATTTTATTTTAAACCTGATAATAATGCACCAAAGATTTTTACTTATTGCTTCATTATATATTGTTTTGTGCTCTAACTCATTATGTACATATATTATAACTCCTCCTGTATGTCGACTGTGTGAGTTACAAATTACACTTTTATATGTTGGGATATTGATTTCACTGTCATTTATTTCTTTGGTAATACGAGTTTATAGCTTCTGTCTCCAATTTTTATAAACAAAAGGTTGGGAAATCAATTAAAATTTACAAACATCACCACATTGATTGAGATGCGGATTACGGTCTGCATTACACGCGGAAAACGATTATTACAGCGGGTAATGGCTTAGTGAGCATCAGTCGGGTATAAATACCTTTAAGCTCATTTAGTGTTCTAATTTTGAAGAGGAAAGATTCTTAAGTGATTCGTATAATCGTTGATGAAAGGTCGGGAAGTTACTGTTTGCGTCACACATGGAAAACGATCATTACAGCAGGTAACAGCTTATTGAACTTGTAAACTTTCGAGCTCATTCTCAAAGCTCTAATCTCAAAAAAAAAAAAGAAAAGATCCTTGAAAATACTTCGTGCAATCGTAATCGAAAGGTCGGAAATTTATTCTAACTTTACATGGTCTAATTCCAAAAACAATTTTTCATCTGACCAAAACCTTGAAAACTTCCATTCTATGAATTAATATAGTTTATTTTTATTAGAAAAATATATCTAGATCAAGAAGATTAAAGATTCAGCACTAAATAAACAAAAATGAAGGGCTGTATTAAGACTGTTCTAAACTTGCAATTTTACAAAAATATATTTATTATTTGACTGAATTTTAACTCTACATAACAATAAATTCTATTTCCGCTAAGGTAAATTTCTTGATTCGCACATATCACGTCTCGTCGTAATAAATACTAGCATTCCCCCAGAGGCTTCCGTTTTCGATTTAATACACCTCCGCCGCCGTGGCATTACCAGCACGTGTTACCTATTAAAATTCGTCCTTAGATTAATACATTCTATTTTACCGCTTCATTATCTTTAGGTTTCCGAGTTTAAATTGGAACCGGCAATATATCTCTCGCGAAGCCAATTTTAGTCAAATGTTTTCTCGATATATCTTCTTAAGTATCTATTTTTAGAGGGTTGGGCTTTTATTTTAAAATATTGAACTGTTTATAATGAAATAATCAAAATTTTGTCGCTGTTCTGTATTTTTGGTTATTTACTTAATTGTAATATAATAAAAAAACGGATTTTCTGGAAATTTAAATTGACACTCCTATTCGTTTTTGAAATTTTTCATTTCTAAATAGAACATAACAAGAAAATATTGGTGCGAACTGTAAATTTGTTAATTTGTACGCAATGGAAAACACAGTCATGTAAAATACATTCTCCGTACAAAAAAAATCGTGGAGACGGTGTTACGACGACGAACTTAACCGTAGTGATGCATTAACATGACGGGTTTTACTAAGATACATCGAATCTAACATGAGGCGTTACTCCATCGAATCGATGGTCAGATTTAAGTCTTTTATAGCAGGGGTGCTCAAACTTGAACTGCTGGCGATCTACCTCAATATTGTTAGACTACGATCGATCGACTCTGAGAGGCTGCAAGTAAGTGTGATGCAGGATTGTCGTCTAGGTAGGGTGTATCGTGGCATAGATATTAGTTTTCCGCACAATATGCATTTTTTTAGTCAAGGTAAGTGTAGGTCTGCTCTAAAATGTCAATGAAAAAAGTCATAATTATTTAAAATTGCGAGTTTATTGGTTTTTACAAAAGAAACGAGTTCTAGTGTCTAAACTTAACTAAAGAGTGACTTTGGATGTTGAAGCGTGGCACTGCATGTCCTCAGCATACATTTCATAAGATGGTACGTAATTGCCGAGTGCTAATCGCAAGCATATGTTCGTCAGTTAGTCGATTGCGATATTTTGACTTAATTATCTTCATTTCAGAAAATACAGACTCGCACAAGTAAGTTGACCCAAACATTGCCGTCAGTTGAAGAGCGATTTGCCTTAGATTCGGATATTTATCTTCAGATATAAAACACCAGAATTTTGTATCAGATGCTGTGGCTTTGAGATGTATATCTGATATAATCTGCACTAACTCATTTTCAACAGAACATGAGTCCATGTTAAACTGACTTGCTATTTCAGTAGCTAATTCCTCAATGTTTTTACACGAAAAAAGGATAACTCATAAATGATGCGATTTTTGCCAATTTACTGAAATCATAAAAACGTATTTCGAATTGGCCCAAAATATTTGATAATTCTGCCTCATAAATATCATAATTCAACTGAGGAATCCTTGCTTTCAAAGACGGAAAATTTTTCAGATCCTTTCTTTTCAGTTGATCTATCATAAGTTCCAATTTACTTTTGAATGCGTTTATTGCGCTAATCATCTTAATTATAGTTTTTCCTTTACCTTGAAGCTTCAAATTAATGGTATTTAAATGCATTGTGATGTCTGTCAAAAATGCCAAATCAGTCAGCCGTTTTTCAGCATCTGAGTGTCATCACCTCTTTCGTCCAGAAAAGCTGTTATTTCGGGCAATAATTCTTGAAACCTTTCTAGGCATTTTCCGCGACTCAACCACCTGACGTCCGTGTGAAGAACTAAATCAGTGTGTTCAGCTGACTCACTATCTTCCAACTGCAGTTTAAAGAGCCGTCGTTGCAAGCTACATGCACGGATAGAATTCACAATTTTTATTGTAATGCCCATAATCTCCTCCATGTTTAGAACTTTTGAACACAAAACTTGTTGATGTATAATGCAATGGAAGGAGAAAAATGTAGGGAAATCATCATTAGCTCGACACAATGCCACAAAACCGTTTTTGTTTCTAACCATTGCTGTAATGCCCACTAGTTTATATATTGGTAGCTTGTAGTTTGTTACAAAATTGAAGAAAACGTCATATATATCTTCGCCACGAGTCTTTCCTTTCAGAGGAATCATTGTCAAAAACTCTTCCTTAGCCGACATGTCATTGAATACCATTCGAATAAAAATACACAGCTGGGCAGTGTCTGTCACATCGGTGGATTCGTCGAACTGTAAAGAAAAGTATGTACATTCCATGATATCATGTTTTAGTTTATCTGCCATATCCTGACTCATGACTTCAACACGCCTTGTGACAGTCGGACGAGATAATTGAAGTTCTCTAATAGCAGACATAATCTCTGTTTTATTTTTAAAATCTCCAAATAAAGTCTCACCCGCTTCAATAATGCTTCCTTCACAACCAATCCATCATCAAATGATTTCTTGTGTTTCGCCAATATATGAGATATTTTAAATGACGCGATCGTTGCAGCTTTTGATTGTTTGGCCGGTCTTGTGAACATGGTTTGTTCTTTTTTCAAACAAGTTATCAAATCATGTACTTTTCGTTTTATTAATTCACTCTGTGACGGAAAATCCTTTTCATAGTTTTTATGAACCGTTTTATGATGCCTCTCTAAGTTCCCACGCTTAGGTATTGCAACTGACGCACGGCAAATGAGACAAATGGACTTATCCTTTACCATACAAAAGAAAAATTCTTCCTCCCAATCGTTATTAAAATGATAAGTTTTACTTTTCGTCGTCGCACTGATTTTGGACTATTTATTAATTAACTTTGTATCGATGTATCGCCTTCAAGTTACAACTCAGACTGACTCCTCCTTCTGCAGGCGCAACATTTATATCGGCGCGAACGAAGTCTCGAATGTTCCCGTCAAAAACGCCTCCCGAAGTTTCTAGAAAAATCGGTGGGAATCCAAAACGCGGCTTTTCTTTGACAAGTACCGCGCATTCCTTTGATAAAGCCGCCTTTTGCCGCTAGCAGGGGGTTATTACGATAAAAGAAAGTGATGAGGGGGTTATTCTGGCCTAATTGTGGATCGAATAAATTTTAGTAGTTTATTCATTACATTTTGTTTTAGTTACTTAAAACAAAATCTGTGAATAGTTCTATATCGGAATTTTTTTCTCGAGATCGACTCAAAAAGCACTCGCGATCGACTTGTCGATCGCAATCGACCGTTTGAGCACCCCTGTTTTATAGGAACACAACCTCATGATTTTAAGTCAACATTTGCCAAGTTAAGGGGCAATGTTAATAGTTTAGAATGTTCCTGCATAGCTATGCTTAATTTTGTAACTCCTTAAAAAAACTCCTGTCTGGGATTTGTAGCGTTAAATTCTACTTAGTTACTGCCACTTTAGAATAGATTTTCTTCCAGACTTTACGAATATTTGCTCAAGTTTGAGCGTAACTCATTTTTATATTTTGTTAATAATTTTTAAAGGTATGATAAATTAAATCATGGTCGAATAACTTCTGAATGCATGATATACCGGTTGTTATTACAATTGTTGAGAGATACAAAGAAAAATTGTCGTTAAAGTAAAAATATTACAAATTGCAAATCGTAGTCTCTTTCTATAAAACTTTATCAGTGTTTCAACATTTAGGCACACAAAAATGTATCATCCATAACAGAATTTACTATTTAAAGAGATTATGTGCTTTTTCTTTTACGAAATGATATGGCTTCAGAATATAAATAAAACAAAAATGGTAACTACAATCATAGCTGCTACAATAATGTCCATCAAATAATGTCTTCCTGTAAAATCTAATTGCAAAAACCAACTCACACAACATTTAGAAAAATGCTCTATTTAGGCACACAAAAACTAGCATTACGATGTATACTAACTTCGGATTACTGTAGAAAACTATAGAAAAACCAACGCAATTGTTTCTTTTTAGTAAGGGTTAGAGAAACTTTAATAATGGGCTGCAACGTTATTAATTGAAAAAAAAAATACTAAAGCTGGGTAAAATACCAATATTTAAATAACATATAAGCAAAACGTAAATATTCTAACATTAAAACATTTATTTTTTATAGCATTGCCATCTTTAATAGATAACTTTGAAATTTAAAAATTTGTATTAGAAAAAATTTAGTCTCAACTCTTTTTAGTGTTCCGTACGGAACACTTATAAGATCACTTCTTTGTCTGTCTGTCGGTCTGTCCGTCTGTCACACCCGATTTTCTCCGAAACTATTTGTCATAGAAAGTTGAAATTTGGTGATAATATAGGAATTGATGGCCTCATCAGGGCCATGTAGTTTTGAAAGTTAAACTTTGACTTAAGGGTTAGTTTTGGGGGGTGAAATCGGAAGTGAAAAAAAAAAATTTTACTAGGTCATCGAGTGTGGTGTCAGGTGAAAGCACGAGTAAAATAAATAAATATATATATATATATATATATATATATATATATATATATATATATATATATATACGAGGCTGGTTTGAAAAGTCCGTGCAAATATAAAAACTACTTATGTGTTTGGGGTAAACCTTTTTTATTTTTCGACATAGTCTCCTTTTAGGCTTATACACTTCGTCCAACGATGTTCTAGTTTGTTGATCCCTTCCGAATAATAGGATTTGTCCAAGTCTGCAAAATATCCATTAGTGTCTGCAATCACCTCCTCGTTTGAATAAAATCTTTGTCCCGCCAGCCATTTCTTCAAATTGGGGAACAAATAGTAGTCCGAGGGAGCCAAGTCTGGAGAATAGGGGGGGATGTGAAACGAGTTGGAATCCTATTTCCATTAATTTTGCGACCACAACTTCTGAAGTGTGTGCTGGTGCGTTGTCGTGAAGGAAAAGGACTTTCTTGTGGGCCAATCGCGGGCGTTTTTCTTGCAGCTCGGTTTTCAAACGGTCCAATAACGATGAATAATATTCACCTGTAATAGTTTTACCCTTTTCCAGATAGTCGATGAGGATTATCCCTTGCGAATCCCAAAAGACAGTCGCCATAACCTTTCCGGCCGAGGGAACGGTCTTCGCCTTTTTTGGTGCAGATTCTCTCTTGATAACCCATTGTTTAGATTGTTGTTTGGTCTCAGGAGTATAGTAATGTATCCATGTTTCATCCACAGTGACGAAACGACGCTTAAAGTCCTCCGGATTCTTCTGGAACAGCTGCAAACCATCCTTGCAACACTTCGCACGATTCCGTTTTTGGTCAAGTGTGAGCAATCGCGGCATCCATCTTGCGGATAGCTTTCTCATGTCCAAATGTTTATGCAAAATATTATGTACCCGTTCAGTCGAGATGCCCACAGCACTAGCAATCTCACGCACCTTAACTCTTCTGTCATCCATCACCATATCATGGATTTGATCAATGATTTCTGGAGTCGTAACCTCCACAGGCCGTCCAGAACGTTCAGCGTCACTTGTGCCCATATGACCAGTCCGAAAATTTTGAAACCACTTATAAACTGTTCTAATCGAAGGTGCAGAGTCACCATAATGTTTATCAAGCTTCTCTTTAGTCTCCTGAGGCGTTTTGCCTTTCATAAAGTAATGTTTAATCACCACACACGAAATTCTTTTTCGTCCATTTCTTGAAAATCACTCGACTTCCTTGATTCACACGAATGCCAAACACAAAGAAATAGACCAATATGGCTGAAACTTAGTGTGCGTTCATTCAAGAGATGCTACTAACTAAACATGACCTCGATACGCGCCGGTGGTGCCATTTCTCGGACTTTGCACGGACTTTTCAAACCAGCCTGGTATTTAGGCACACATAAACTAGCATTATGTTGTATACTAACTTCGGATTACTGTAGAAAACTATAGAAAAACCAACGCAATTGTTTCTTTTTAGTAAGGGTTAGAGATACTTTAATAATGGACTGCAATGTTATTAATTGAAAAAAAAATACTAAAGCTAGGTAAAATACCAAACATTAAAACATTTATTTTTTATAGCATTGACATCTTGAATAGATAACTTTGAAATTTAAAAATTTGTATTAAAAAAAATTTAGTCTTATTTTTTCCGAGTTTATATTCCTATTTTTACTTTTCAAGTTTACCATCTCAACTCTTTTTAGTGTTCCGTACGGAACACTTATAAAATCACTTCGGTGTCTGTCTGTCCGTGTGTCACACCCGATTTTCTCCGAAACTATTTGTCATAGAAAGTTGAAATTTGGTAGTAACATAGGAATTAATGGCCTCATCAGAGCCATGTAGTTTTGAAAGTTAAACTTAGACTTAAGGGTTAGTTTTGGGGGGTGAAATCGGAAGTGAAAAAAAAAATTTTTACTAGGTCATCGAGTGTGGTGTCAGATGAAAGCTTGTGAAAACACGAGTAAAATATATATATATATATATATATATATATATATATATATATATATATATATATATATATATATATATATTGTAATACTTGCGTGCACTTTTCTTTGTATTATTTTTAAAAAATCGCGAAAAATCGCTGTCCACCCGCCTTATTTCGAAAAATACTTATCAAAAAAATTTTGAAAAAATTCTGGAATATTCTCCACGGGGTGTAGATTGAACGAAAATTATCACGAGTGCATTACCTGTAATAATTTATCTGGTATATAAAAAAACAGAAATTTTAAGGTCATCAATTTTCGGTAAAGATTGGAAATAAACTTTGTTGAAAACTCTCGTTTGGGGTGTGTTTTGTGAAGTCACTGATCATTTTATACTTCCGTAACAAAATTTTTTTATTTTAAAAGCAATCAACGTACGGAACACTAATTGCGCAAGTTCAACTTGCACTTGACCGGTTATTTTATGTTAAACAAGCTGGTAAACACTATTTTAATCCATTGTGTTTTCTATAGGATTTACTTATTACAAGTAACACTGTGACGATTGTACTGAAGATATTTCGTAAAATGCTGGAAATTATTATAGCCTTGATTCTTATTTATATAAAAACGTCAACTAATTGAAAATTTAAATATGCCAAGGCATTTTATTGCAAAGGAGGTAAAATTGCAAAATCTACTGTCAGCTCGGCTATAATTCGCTGTATAGGAACTTTACCAACTACTCAAAAACGAGTTACTGCTCCCAAAAGTAGTTTTCGTGATCTAAAGCTTCATCAGAATATTGTGAATATAGTTAGACACAATCGAGCAATGTAAGTTGGTAACATTGCGAAAAAAATTAAGACCGCCCGTAGTATGATACAAAGGTCAAAAGAAATTCTTAATTTAAAAACATATCGAAAACAAAAAGTGGCAAAAGTTTCGGTTTTCTAGCAGGAGACCATTAGAAATCGATCCAGATAATTGTACGACTTGGTTGAGCAGAAAAACGTTTGGATGATTTTGAACGACGAAACTTAGGTCAAGGCAGAATTTTTGGCATTACCTAGATTTTTCCCACATTGAAAAACTCCATTTTAGTAGAAAAATTTGGCCCAAATATCTCTTGTGGCAAGCAATGCGGAATGTGAAGGTTTTTCGTAAAGACAGGTTCAATTAGGGGCGAAGTGTACAGAGAAGAGAGTATATAAAGAAGGCCTGCAGTCCGTTTTATGAAAACATGATGGACTGGCATTGTTTTAACCTAATTTAGTATCGGCTCATTACGTCCAGGTTAATGTGTTAACTGCGAACAATGTAAAATCTGCGAATCTACCATATGTTTCTTAGTCTCAGTAGAGAATGGACCAAAAATGAAGAAAATCTAAAAAAAAAAAATGATGAAAGCCACTAGGGGAGAATGCCAAATGTCACTGTCCAAAATCTCATGAGGACTTTAGAAAAACCATATGGAGTGCACCAGAAATTGAAATTTTACCTAGTAAGTTGCTAAAAAAAACAAAAATTTTGGTGAAATCAGAACTCTACTCTATTTAGAATATTACTGTATTCGGCACAACCCTTAGTATCCAAGCAGCCTGATTCTCAAAAATTTAAATTTGTGGAACAGGGAACACGCATTCTAACCTAATAAATAGGAATATAAATTCCGTTGGGTATTCGTTAACTCAAGACAAAAGAGCCCAATTAAACTAGCTGTTACAAAACACGCAATTCGTTAATATTTTATGTGGAATATACGCTCGACTAAATAATTCGTTTGGCATTTTTTATGGGTGTTAGATGTCACGAATTCCGGACAAGCAGGACAGTTATGTTAAAAGAGTTGCTAAGATTATATATATTTTTGCGTGATACCAATTCAATGATTTCAAGTTTTTTTTTTGGGAAAAAGGTTATAACAAATTCTCTTGTAGTTTAAGGGTTTGGGAAAGGTTTAATATCAGCATATGGGAATTAAAGAGTTGATTGATTGGTCCTTTACTTTGTGACAATACATTTTAACAATAAAATAACTTATTAGCTAACTGACATTAAATATATTTTTTGTAAAGATTTACAAATGCGTTATCGCGATTTCGTAGTACAACTACATTTTCAAACGTTTAACTAAGTCTTAAGCTAAGTGTCCACTTGAGACAAAGTCTCGAGAGAAAGTCTCGAGATTAGTTCCGAAGTGTTGTCCATTTGAGATCACTTGCGCTCTCGAGACAGCAGTTGGAGACTCGACAGTCACTGCAGTCTCGAGATCAGGAAATTTTTGTGTACACTTGAGAGCTTACTCTCAAGTCTCAGTCGATTCTGTGACTTGGTTGCTAGTTTGAGATTTATTTTTTTCAAAATGGATTCACGCCAAATCCTAGCCTTTCTAATTGTGCATAAAATTATGAAAAAACGGGAAGTGAAAAAAAGGCGTGTTGGGTAAGAAAATCGGATCGACGAAATGCATTGGGACCTTCTTCAACACTTGTGAACGAGTTGCGGTTGGAAGATGCACAACAGTTTAAAAATTTCATTAGGATGTCTGCAGTTCAATTTGAATTGGTTTTAAATTTGGTAAAACACGATATTGTAAAGCAAGATACAAAGTTACGTGATGCGATTCCAGTCCATGATAGATTAATGGTCACACTTCGTTTTCTGGCTTCAGGTAAGCCTTTCAAGCGAATGTACAAATATTTTTCTCTAGAACATTACATTTTTATATTGAAATGAACTTTCAGGAGATGCTTATTGTAGTTTGCAATACATTTTTCGCATTCCACCTTGTACAATAGGAAGAATAGTTCCCGAAGTGTGTAAAGCCATCTATCATCATTTAAAGGAAGAATATTTAAGGGTATGTATAAATTAAAAAACAACTTTAATTATAGAAGTATAATAACAGAAACTTTACAAATTAAGGCATGTTAATTAGTGAATATGAACTATTGTAAAAATCTTGGGTTGTTTGAGTCTCAATATTTTGTTGAGAAAAGTTGTCAACAACAATGGGTGGTGATGCAATTGGCGTACTGCACTTGAAGAGGATGCAGTGGACCAGTAGCATTTTTCATCCATATCAGAAATATTTAATATCGCTTTACGAATCTCACTTTTTAATACTCCTCTGTAATAATCCGATTTTAGCTCCAACGCTACGTATTCTCCAAAGCGATCGAAATCGTCTTTTGGCTTCTTCATAATTTCTGTTGCTTCCTTCAGAATGTTATCATCTTCTTGAGTTCTTGATGTTGCTTTGCTAATACGTTTTCTTTTTTGATCTTGTGTGGGCTCATTTTATATGGACTCATCCTGTGAGATGTTCATGTTTTCAGGAATATTATTCTGAAAAGTTAAAAGCGCAATTAATATACTATGTTGTATCAACTTTTATGCATAGAAAAATAGAAAAATACAAGTAAATTTTTTTTTATTTCAGTATCCTTCAAGTGCTGAAGAGTTGAAGAAATATGCAGATCAATTTGAATTAAAATGGCAATTTCCACATTGTTTCGGAGCTATTGACGGAAAGCATATTACAATGGTGGCACCTGAGAACTGTGGAAGCCTTTACTATAACTAAGGGTACACACAGCATAGTTTTGATGGGAGTCGCAGATGCCAATTATAAATTAATTTACGTTGATGTTGGTTGCAATGGTAGAATTTCTGATGGAGGTGTCTTTACAAACTGCTCCCTGTACGATGCTTTGGAAAGCAAGCAATTTTCACTTCCCGAACCAGAAGCATTGCCCCAAAGATGTTTGCCAGTGCCATACATAATGGTAGCTGACGATGTTTTTGCTATGACATCGTATATAGTAAAGCCCTACGGGTACCGAAATCAACCTGCACCAAACAGAATTTTCAACTACAGATTAAGCAGAGCTCGTCGTATAATATAAAATGTATTTGGCATTATGTCAAGTAAATTCAGAGTTATCCGAAAACCAATAAATTTAGCACCTAATAAAGTAATAGATGTTACTCTGGTAATATGTGCATTGCATAACTTTTTAATATGTACTTCAAAAAATTATTTGAACCCTTGTTCAGTTGATTTTGAAGATCCTAATACACATGAAATTATAAATGGCGAATGGCGGAATGAACCCCCACCACAAGGATCGTTTTTTTCCACTAGAGAGAGGCCAGCAGCGAAATTATGCAATCTCTCAAAAAGATGTGAGAGATGAGTTTAAAGAATACTTCATGACAACTGCAGGTGAAGTTCAGTGGCAATATCGTTTAATTGCTTAAATTTAGTACCTAATCACTTTGTTTAATTTGAATTTTTTTATTTGTAATTTTATGATAAATAAAATTTCTTTATGAAACATAGCCATAATTATAATTATATTAACTTACCATGTTTGAAGTCGTTGTTGTGGGTGTGAAGTTGGGTAAAATGAACTGTAATGCAGTGAAAAACTTCCATTTACTGTCATACCTGTCATCAGCACCATCACCACTCTTCAATTTTTTTATCTTTTGCAGTTCATGAGAAACCTGAAAATAATATATTTGACTATTGACTAAAAAGTCAATTTAAATAGTAATGTTAATAATAATTTTAGAGGATTATACATACCTGATTGCGTAAGTTATGGATCTTCCGCTGAATTTCATTTCCACTGCAATTTTCAAATTTCGAAGCAATTTCTTCGTACATTGCCATTTTTTTTTTCGCGATTTCTATAAAGTTTATGTTTCACGTTCCATAAAAACTCTTCCTCCTCATAAAGTTCAATTAATTTGAACACTTCCTCGTCAGTCCACTCGCGATTATCCTTCATTTTTAAAAAATTAATTGGTTATTTAAATTAAACAAATATTTTAAATAAAAAGTCTCCAGTCGGGGTCTCAGCTCTTCAAACAATGACGGAAGACTGGTGACTAAGTCTCATGAGCAAGAATGAACATGTCCACTTCTGACACGTGCAGTGTCTGATACTCGCATCGGTTTGTCTCTGAGAGTGCTCTCAGGCACATACATTTGTGAGTCTGGTCTCGAGACTGCTCTCGAGACCATTTTGTCTCAAGTGGACACTTTGCTTTAGTTAAGCTTTGAAAATGTAGTTGTACTACGCATTTGTAAATCTTTACAAAAAAAAATATATTCAGTCAGTCCAGAAAGTCTCCATACACTACTTGCTTTCTATACTACTTTTCTACTATGTTTAACTAATTAGTTGGAACTACGAGAAAACATGTTTAAATTAATATTTAAAACTTAACCAAAGAGGATTAGTATTAAAAACAGTACGGAACATTTTATTTAGAAGTTACATCATTGTTATAAAAATGTAAACAAAATTAACGTCAAAAAGTCTCTATACAGACAAGAACTGCATTGAAAAAAACACATTATAATCAGTCGCATTTTATCAAGCTATCTATTGCTCGCTAAACTGAAAACAAATTAATAATTTTCGGCCATACTTTATAATCTGTCACGTGTTGCTAGTAATTTTGCAGTAGTAATGTTAAAAAATGAGCGAGAGAAATTATGAGATTCCATTTGAAATTCGAAAGATCATAATTGATTGTGGTAAGTCGCATGCTACTGTTCAGTGCATTGTAAACCAGTATAAATCAACGGGTTGCTATAAAATTCGACCATGCTCCGATCGTCCCAAGAAACTAACTCAACATGAAGAGGCCAGAATTGTGAGACAAATAATTATAGATCCCCAAAAAAGAGCACCAAAATTAAAAGAAGTACGGGAACTATTTTCCAAAAATGTTGTGTTCGCAAACAGCGTGAAATTGTTTACACAGGGTAGGCTATAAGGGGTGTGCAGCCAGGAAAAAGCCGTTAATTTCGGAAGCTAATCGCAAAAAGCGGTTAGCTTTTGCTAAGAAATACGTTACTAAACCTCCTGAATTTTGGGAATCCGTAATCTTCAATGATGAAACTAAGATTAACGTTTTTGGGTCTGACGGCAGAACTAAAGTTTGAAGAAAGAAGAATACCGCATTCGATATTAAAAACATTTGTTGCACGGTGAGACAAGGGGGTGGCAGTGTTCTGCTTTGGAAATGCATGTCTGCTGGAGGGGTTGGAAATTTACATTTTATTAATGGTACCATGGATTAGCATGTTTATCTAAATATTTTGAGAGACAATTTAACAGAAATTCTCCAAAAATTAGCACTCAAAAAAAGATATATTTTCCAACAGAACAATGATCCGAAACATACCGCAAACTTGGTGCGAGAATGGATGATCCATAATGTGCGACAGCAGCTTCATACACCTCCGCAATTATCCGATGTTAACCCCATCGAGCATTTATGGAAGGAACTTAAATGGCGCGTTTGCAAACGTAATGTTCCAAATAAAGAAGAATTAAAAAAACAGAATATTGAACAAATGGGAAAACATGCCAGCAGAACTTACTAGAAAGCTGGTTGGCATGACAAAAAGGTTACAGGAGATTATCAAGGCCAACGGCGGTCCCTCTAAATATTAGTTTAAACGAAGTTGTTATTTTCTGTTAAACTCTGTAAAACTATTACACAGGGCAACAAAAAAATATTTTTGTTTTGGTGCCTGGGATTTTAGAACTGATTTTAACTATATTTGGGACGCTAAATCTATACATGCAATCCGTTTTTCTCTATCAGCTCTACTTTTTTAGATACATCAACTTATCTACCAATGTGGTTTTTATTCAGTATATTCATTTATGAGAGTTCTAAAATTATTATATATTCCTTAATGTAGGTACAATGGTTTTATTCTCAGTCTGTAATTGAGTAAATTCCAGGTAAATCTATAAATAGTGGAACCATTGCCTAACAGGTACCTGAACTGACCCTTTTAATCACCTAACTCGGGTAAGTCTCGTCAGTTTGTGCGTTCTTACTAATGAGAGTAGATCGAATTCGGCGTGTTATTTTATGTTAAGAAAAGAGCGTTTTTGTGTTATTGAACAGAATTAAAATGAGTTCAGGTTCCAGTTCAAGAAGAAGTTGTGTAAATCAACCTGATGTGTTTTGCTATATATACGGAGAATACATGTTTCAACAAAACAGACAAACTATTACTGACTTTGTAAAGCGAGCGTATCTTGGATACTTTCGAGTTAAGCTTGGTGATCAGGACAAAACGTGGGCCCCGCATCTCGTATGTAAAACTTGTACAGAGCATTTACGGCAGTGGACTACCGGGAAAAGAAAATGTCTAAAATTCGGCGTACTAATGGTTTGGAGAGAACCAAAAAACCACTTCAGTGTTTGTTATTTCTGTTTAGTAAATACTAATGGAATCAATCGAAATAACCGCAGTAAGTGGACTTATCCCAATTTAGACTCGGCAATACGCCCTATCCCGCACTCAGATGAAATACCGATTCCAACATTTCATCAGCTACCACATATCTCTGATGACGAATATTTTCCCTCTGATCGCTCTTCTGATGCTAATAAAAGTTCTGATGCTAATGAAACTAACAGTGACTATGAGGGGACGTCATCAGTTCCTCAACGCTTCAATCAAAATGAATTAAATGATCTCACCAGGGATCTCAATTTATCGAAAAAAGCTTCTGAAGTACTGACTTCTAGGTTGAACGACACAAATTTACTGGAACAAGGAACCAAAATTACCTTTTTACCGTACAAGAGAAAAAGATCTGCTACCATTCTTTTATCAAGAAGACAATCTTGTATTTTGTCACGAAATTAGGGGACTCATGAAAGAAATGGGACTTTCTGAATATATTCCAGGTGATTGGCGCCTATTTATTGACAGTTCAAAGCGAAGTTTAAAATGTGTCCTTCTACATAATGGGAATAAATATAGTTCAATACCACTAGCTCACTCAACGAAACTGAAAGAAGAATATAATACCATAGCTTTGGTCTTGCAGAAGATAAAGTATTACGAACATCAATGGATGATTTGTGTAGACTTAAAAATGGTAAACTTTCTTCTTGGGCAGCAAAGTGGTTACACGAAATATCCATGTTTCTTGTGCCTCTGGGATAGTAGGGACAAAACACACCACTGAGTTAGAAAAGATTGGCCTCAGAGAGAAAACATGGACGTTGGGGAAAAGAATGTCATTAACGACGCTTTGGTTGAAAGAGAAAAAAATCATACTTCCTCCGTTACATATAAAGTTGGGCTTAATGAAGCAATTTGTAAAGGCTCTTGATAAGAATGGGTCTTGTTTTGCATATATAGGGGTAAAAATGCATCAGTTGAGCACAGAAAAACTCAAAGCAGGGATATTTGACGGCCCACAAATAAGACAATTAATTAAGGATCCTGCCTTCATAAATTCAATGAATCAAGTTGAACGAGAAGCTTGGACATCATTTGTTGCAGTTGTAGAAAATTTTCTAGGCAAACATAAAGCTCAAAACTATGTTGAAATGGTTAACAAGATGCTTAATAGTTTCAAATCCTTAGGGTGCAATATGAGTATTAAAATACACTATTTACACAGCCACTTAGACCGTTTTCCAGAAAATTTAGGAGACGTGAGTGAGGAACAAGGTGAAAGATTTCACCAAGATATTAAAGTTATGGAGGACCGCTACCAAGGAAGATGGGACATGCACATGATGGCAGATTACTGCTGGAGTTTAAAAAGGGACTGTTTAAAAAAACATTCAAGAATGTCGCGGAAAAGAAGCTTTCCAAGTGTTGAGTGACTATTTCATTTCTTCAATGTTTTTTTTTTGTTTGTAAGTATGACATAATATTGTATTTTGTATAACTAAAATAAAAATTTCGTATCTACTTTTGTTTACTACACTTACGGATTTGAGTTACAATAATGTAACTTATATTTCTCTAAAATTGTATATCTTAAAAATTTGAGCTCCTAGGTACAAATGAATACGTTATTTGAATTCAGGACATCAAATTAATATAGAATCAGCTCAAAAAACCTCGACACCAAAACAGCTGTTCCCCTGTGTTATTCGAGGTCGAATAGGTAAAAACTTATCTTCTATTTGTGTATGTCAGTAGCATTTTTTATTCTAAAACGGTGATATAATCTTGGAATATTTACCCAAAATGGAGTAAATAATTTTAAAATTACTTCTGGATGGCAGTGGAAAACCTCTATTTTGCTTCCTGATCAAATTTTCAACAATGATTTTCATAGAACTTATGCATCCATGGATGTTGTTTTCTGCGATGAAAGTGTAGATCACAACAGCCATCTGGAATATTTAGGAGCGACTTTGAATAGGACTCTTACGTTTAACAAACATCTTTCTAATCTGGCACAGAAAGTTGAAACAAGAACCAACTTCATCCGGAAACTTACGAGCACTTCTTGGGGTGCCGATCCTCAAATTTTAAGGACTGGAAGTTTAGTTTATACTCCAGCTGAATATTGTGCATCCGAATGGTTAAACAGCACACATTCTAGGAGAATTGATGTCCAGTTGAACACTGCGATATGGCCCACCTTCGAAACTCTTTGATCGACTCCTGCCGGCTGGATACCAGTCCTTTCCAACATTCCTCGCCCATACCTAAGACGCGAAGAGAATAAGAAAAATATTCCTCTCTTCAGTTCTTACCTGAGGACTCCAATCTCATAAAGCACCTAGCGTTAAAGCCCGAACACTGAGAACTATGTTCTTAAGACTGAATGGGGAACAGAATGGAACAGCAAGCCACTTTTGAACTCTCATTTAATCGGCGACCCCTCTGATCGAGTTCCTAGTCTTGCTTATACATCGAAGGGATTTGAAAATTTTCCGCACTGTACGTGTCGTGCAGCTGAGCAAACAACGTATCATATTGTAAATGAATGCGGCGAATTTGCTTTCAAAGGAGACCTTACTCGCTGTATAACCACTGCCCTTGAATGGCTACGACAATTACGAATGGATCTTTAGTAGTATGTTTTGGTGTTTTATATTAATATTAGGACTTTTGTTTAGTTATATTCTTTGCTTGTATGGATGTACCTGTGTATTGTTTGTTCATTAATATTTTGTGTGTTTGTATTATTCTATTTACAGCACAGCTCCGACATACATAATAATAATAATATTGAATTTATGGACTGGTTTATTAATTTGACATCTAAAACAGACCTATTTCTTGGCGTCCGAGGTTACCAGACTGCAATCTCTGTGAATTGGGGTTACATGCAATTAATACAAAGAAGGAACTACGCAAACGTATAAAAAAAGTTAAAGAAACAAAGACGACACGTAGAAAATTTGATATTTATTATAAAAGTTTAAAAAATAGGTTTTCCGGATCTGGAATGAACTTTTAAAACTCTATGAAATTCTTTATATCACAAGATAATAATGTTCATATTATGATGGAAATGCGTGAACATATGTCTGTTTTGCTATGGAAGTACATTCTGAAATACAAATCCTTCGAAATTAGTTTCTCGTAATGTCGTTTTACCTTTACAATATCTTGACTTATGTTAACAACTACATATAGGTGCATATATATTTATTTGTCATATTACGAGCAAATCTAATTTAACTTGTGGAACTATTTCAAATAGCGATGGTGTAATAATAGCTTAGCTTCAAAGTTAGCTTCAAGCATATGTCCTGGTTCAGAATATTTGTCACAACCAAAAATGTTTTGGCATTCAATATAACTCTTCGAAACTGGGTTAGCTCTTTAGGAAAATTGGGTGTAAGGGAAGGCACTAATTCAAGATAGATTGTTTCTAGTAGTTTAAGTTACTCTAACAATTAACACGCATTCATATACAAGTACAACGTTGTTTTGGCAGTTTCAAGTAAATTAACAATGAATTTCTTAAAACTTTCTGAGATATCTGTGTACAGATCTTGAATCGTTGTAAATTGTACTCGGTGGGAACAACAGTCCTGGACAAATAATTTCAAAGGGATGAGATTCTTCATGCAAAAACTGTTTGAAAACGGTTGAACGAGGAGTGACAAGCTGAACTTCATACGGACGTGAACTATTAGCGTGCACCGCATTGGGAGGAGTTAAGCGGGTTACATCCATCGAACACTTTTCATAAAAATACTTATAGCATATACTTAAGTCGCCAATCGTTCTTTGATGTTCCAAGGAATCAAAGTCTCTAATCAGGCGAACAGTTTTCCAAACATGGGAGCAGTATTCCATCATTAGTCGAATTTAAGCTTTGTACAGTTGTAGAATGTAAAGCTTTCTAGTTCGAAAGAATATTCTCAACTTTCAAGAAGCGCTCTTTGCTATGTTTATGCAAGACATATTTGCTCCCAAATTAACGCCCAATAAATTGAGTAATAATGCAAGGGGAATGAAGTGCCCCGACACAACTTGTCGGGTTCAGCAACGTTAACTTCTCTTAGAAAAACTACCGCCTGGATTTTTGAAGCGTTAAATTCTTCTTGGTTGCTGTCATTCGAAGACAGAATTTCTTCCAGGTCCTTGTCAAATTGAACGACTTCCTCTTGCCTTTGCATGAGTAGCCGATGTTCGAGCGTTGAAAGTGAATTAAGAAATACGTGTACTATCATCTGCAAAGCTGTAGATTGGATTCTTGGTTCTTCGCAGCAGATTGTTAATGTAAATGAAAAAGGCAGTAGGAGGAAGTATAGAGTTTTTGGGCATCCCGGCGTTGATAGTCAAGAGATTCGTTGACAGCCAACGCTCTCAGAGGAAACAAAACTTTTCGGACATACCAGTAAAAGTGTAGCTTAGCCAACAATTCATTATGCCAAACAGGGTGTGTTGGCCCGATGAATTATTGAATTGTATTCCAAACATATGTTACATAAGTTAGAAGATCTCCTATTGATCGTTTACGAAAGCCATATTATGGTAATGGTTGATAATTCCATTCTTCAAGATATTTTAGAAGATGAAATTGGAATTGCTAACCTTTTCCATCACTTTCGATTTTATTGAAAGCTGTGCGACTGGTTGGTAGTTGTTTGGAAAGGTCTTCTTGTCTTTTTTGGTTATCGGCTGAACTATAGAGCATTTCCAGTAGAAAGGAAATAGTCCTTTAATGTATGATAGGTTGAAAATCTACAGAAAACTGGTGTTAGTTCTCTCGCGCATTTTTTGAGTACTATGGCCGGTATTCCGTCAGTGCCAGAAACCTTTTTCGTGTTTAGCTTTTTAACTTACTATTTAATATTTTTCTCTGTTATTTAGCTAGTTAAAGTTTTCTTATTCGCAAACAAATACAAATCTAGAACATTGTAAAGTATACAATACAAAGTTTAAACCAGACTCATTCATTTAAGAAACCAGAATGAACATTAGTCTTTTAAAAACGGGAACAAACCTACTCGTGGTAGAATTTATTCTCCTGCAGCAGGAACCGGTAAAAAATGGGCAAGCTGCCGAAATTCCCGCCATTTACAGGAAACAGCGTCCAATAAAATACGTGTTCTATCACATCCTGTTACTGTTTTAACAAAGCCGGATTTCGTTTCTTAGCCAGCCGCGTTTAGTGGCACACTTTGTTAAAATAAAACGACTCTGATAAATTGGATACCTCTAGCTAACCGTTTCCGTTGTACTCGTTTTAAGACTAAGGTTGATCGTGTTTATTGTGTTAAACTCAATATTGGATTTTATAATAGAATTTCATTGATTTACATAAATAGAGATGTTATTTCATTTTGTTTATAAATCTTTACAGGGTATTGTTTAAGTTAAGAAACTTCTTTAAACAGGTTAGAGTTTTTAATAAAATATAATTTGGATAAAAATTAAATACTAAAAATTAGTAAAACGACTCGTCTAGTACCTTCCTAGCAAACGCGCAGATTTGAAATAAACACTAATTTTAAGGAAGGATTTCTAATAAAAAAACCAAAAATAATATAATGTTTAGATTCCTTGACTTCAAGAACGCCGAAGAAAACTCATAACACGAAGAATACAAAGTCACCCTTTCTACTTCCTTTCCTACCCATTTAACCTCTCATACCTTTCACTATAAATAAGTAGTATGCTTTAAATTTGTCCATTGTCTGAAACAGAAACCTGAAGACATTTTCATAATATTAAAACTATAGAATATTTAACGCCCTGTACACGTTTCAGACTATTTGCTCTGCTAAATTTGAAACAGCTGAAAAAATGACTTTATTTTGAAATTCTTCGACTCCAAGAACCCTGAAAAGGACATATAATACTATATATACGTCGCAATTCCACTAATCTCCTCTCCGATCCCTTTAATCTCTTATATATTTTACCATAAATAATTTTTCAAAAAATGTATTGATTTTTTAACAAAAAAACCGGTCAAGTGAAAGTTGAATTTGCGCAATTAGTCTTCCGTACGTTGATTGCTTTTAAAATAAAAAATGTTGTAACGGAAGTATAAAATGATCAGTGACTTCACAAAACACACCCCAAATGAGTTTTCAACAAAGTTTATTTCCAATCTTTACTGAAAATTGATAACCTTGAAATTTCTGTTTTTTTTTTATATATACCAGATAAATTATTACAGGTAATACACTCGTGATAATTTTCGTTCAATCTACACCCCTTGGAGAATATTCCAGAATTTTTTCAAAATTTTTTGATAAGTACTTTTCGAGATAAGGCGGCTGAATAGCGATTTTCGCGATTTTTTAAAAATAATACAAAGAAAAGTGCGCGCAAGTATTACACTATATATATATATATATATATATATATATATATATATATATATATATATATATATATATATATATATATATATATTTTACTCGTGTTTTCACAAGCTTTCATTTGACACCACACTCGATGACCTAGTAAAAAATTTTTTTTTCACTTCCGGTTTCACCCCCCAAAAAACTAACCCCTTAAGTCAAAATTTAACTTTCAAAACTACATGGCTCTGATGAGGCCATCAATTCCTATATTATTACCAAATTTCAACTTTCAACGACAAATAGTTTCGGAGAAAAATCGGGTGTGACAGACGGACAGACAGACACCGAAGTGATCTTATAAGTGTTCCGTACGGAACACTAAAAAAACTAAGAAAAACACCTATAATACTATTAAAAAAATAACAAATTTATTGACTTGACCCCCTTCCCCGGAAATAATATGGCTTAATCACCTTACTTCAAGTACTATATGTTTACCAAATGTGAAATCAATATCTCATTTCGTTCAGTATCATGCCGGTAAACCGACAGACATACCTTTAGTAAAAGAGAAATAAAAAGGAAACGGATAAAATTATATGATATTTCAGTTACAGTCCTCATTCATCATCATGTTACCCGCTGGCTTTTTTATTTATTACTACCGATGTTGAGTTGTACTCCTCAGGAAATCCAAAACCAGACAATGTACAAGTGGTTGAAAAACTTACAAATATTGACTCGGAAGAAATTCCAGATATTACAGAGGATGAAATTATATTGGCCCCGGAGGAGATGGAATCACTCGTGAAACGATTCAACTGGGAGGCGCTGTCAGAATAAGATCCATGGAAGCCCTTTTAAACAAGCGATTACAAAGCAGTACGATCCCCGACAATTGATTAAATGCTCAAGTAAATTTTTCTATACAAAAATGGGAACAAATTAAATATAGACAACTATCGTCTAATACGTTTCCTCCCACACCTATATAAAATTACTAACAAAGATAGTAACCAACAGACAAATTAGATGATTATCAACCACCAGAACCACCACCACCACCAGAACTTGTTGGCTGAACTCTTTGTTTCACATTCTACTGTCGTTTTCCAAGGAAAAACAACACCTAATATTCCCATAGTGCAGTCAAGGATGCCCGATATATGTCTTCAGGCACCGTATCATAAAACGTATTTTGATGAAGCTAGACACCAGAAAGGCTTCTGGCGCTGACGGAATACCTGCCATAATTCTCAAAAACTGTGCAAGGGAACTAACACCAGATTTCTGTAGACTTTTCGACCTATCTTACAGAAAGGGAATATTTCCTTCCTGCTGGAAATGTGCCACAGTTCAGCCAATACCTAAAAAAGGCAAGAAGACCTTGCCAAATAACTACCGACCAATCGCACTGCTTTCAATAATATCGAAAGTCATGGAAAAGGCTATCAATCAGCATCTTCTAAAATATCTTGAAAGATTCAACATTATTAGCGATCACCAATATGGCTTTCGTAAAAAATAGATCAACAGGAGATCTCCTGACTTATGTAACATATGTTTGGAACAAGGCAATTGAACACTTTGGAGAATCTCGAGCGGTTGCTCTTGACATATCCAAGGCATTTGACCGTGTTTGGCACGATGGGCTGTTGGTTAAGTTACGTTCTTATGGTATGTCTGAAAAATTCTGTTTGTGGCTCTCATGTTTCCTCAGAGAGCGTTCTTTACGAGTGGCAGTCGACGGATTTCTTTCTAACACCTTCACTATCAACGCCGGTGTGCCCCAAGGTTCCATACTATCTCCTACTCTCTTCCTTATTTATATTAACGATCTGCTGGAAAAGACCGAGAATCCAATCTACAGCTTTGCAGATGACAGTACACTTATCTCTTCATTCACTTTGAATGCTCGGACATCGACTACTCAGACGAATATCCGCAGACAGCAGGAAGTCATTCAACTTAACAAAGACCTGGAAGAAATTCTATCTTGGGGTGACAGTAACCAAGTGGAATTTAACGCTACAAAAACCCAGGCGGCAGTTTTTTCTAAAAAAGTTAACGTTGCTGAACCCGACATAGTTATGTCGGGGCACTCCATCCCGCTAACATCGTCACTCAATCTGTTAGGCGCTAATTTGGGAGCAAATATGTCCTGGCATGAACATGTTGCAGGCATAGCAAGGAGAGCTTCTCAAAAGTTGGGAATATTGTTTCGAACCAGAAAGCTTTACACTCCACAACAACTGTTAATTCTTTACAAAGCTCAAATTCGACCAACTATGGAATACTGCTCCCATGTTTGGAGCTCCGCTCCCAAACATACACTGCATTTGTTGGATTCTATCCAGAGAAGAGCTGTTCGTCTGATTGGACACCCGGAACTGACCGACGGCCTTGATTCGCTGGAACATCGAAGAACGGTTGGCGACTTGAGCCTATTCTACAAGTACTTTCATGGAAAGTGTTCGAAGGATGTGGCCCGCTTAATTCCTCCCAGAGCGGTGCATGTTAGGAGTACACGTCGCGCTAATACTTCACATTCGTATGAGGTTCAGCTTGTTACTCCTCGTACAACGCTTTTCAAGCAGTCTTTTATATGGAGAACATCATACCTTTGGAATAGTTTGCCAGGAGAACTGTAGATTTTTTTCCTACTCTTAAGTATTATATGGGTACCAAGTTTTAAATCGATATCTTGTTTCATTTCTTACAACAAATATATCGATAAATAGATAGGCTAACAGATGAACAGACAGACTAATCGACTGAGGGAAATTACAAACTGTCCTAGGTTGATTTTTTTCAATAACATAATACTCCCTTAACAAGTGAAGTAAAAACAAAATTTTCTATTACGGTTGAAATACAAGATTAAAAGTTTTACTATATACTACTAGGTTAGACCTATTGACCTACTTAAATAATCACGTACTCGTATATACATTGTATTTTTAACAAATTAATGTGACGCCACTGTTCTGTCATCCCACATAAACTACAATACAAGAGAAAACAATGTCTTAAATGCCAGCAACCACAGAGGACAAATTCCTCACACAAAACATTCTCGAAATCTGATTGTCCTATTATGCCGTTCTAAACAGTAACACTTTGCTTATTTTCCTTTCACAATTTTCTTCTTAAATTATGCTGGAAAACAACAGCTTTTTCTGTATTTTTATCGTATTTTTTATAATTCTTTTTAGATATTTACTACTAGATTTTCTGCTTTAAAAAATTACCAGGCCCCAATGCCACACTGTTTTTATTTAAATGCTGGTATTACTTGCCAAATATTTTTTCGCCAAAACAAAAGAAATATTCTGAAACGCAATAAATGGTTAAACTCACTAACATCCATTATATTTGGTATCATAAGCTACACATATTGTAGGTAAGACAGACAGTACAAACATATATGTTCAGAATTATCATCACTACGCCAAACATTTTATTTTTGCGCTCGACGCGTGTTTCGATAACCACGTTAGCGTCATCAGGAGCGATGATTGACTAAAGCTAAACTACAAATCTACCCTATTTATACTAGCTTGAATTACTTAAGCGGAATTAATGGTATAGACGAGGCCATCAGTCCCAATCAATTAACCAGCAGAGGGGACTATAAGGAATAAGCCCTCTGTCTTTATTTAAACTACTTTTACATTTTATAATTTCCATACATCTCCTATCAGATACATTTTTAATTAATCTTAGATTATCTAATTTTACAGTATGATCAGCTTCAAGGGCATGTTTGGCAATGCTAGACTTTTCTATTCTACCGTATTTTAAATGTGCTATATATCCTTTAAATCGTGTTTTAATTGACCTTTTTGTTTACCCAACATACTTTTTGTCGCAATGTATAGAACAAAAATGTATATGGAACAAAATTATTTTCAATATAACAGTTAATTTTGTGTTCAGAAAAAAGGAACAGCTATGGGTAATTGCTTATCATCTTTCATACCAATTTATTCATGAGTAAGTTTGAAACCGAAGACAGTCAAGAATTTGAGTATTTCCCAAGGGTATGATACTATATAGGTATATGGATGATGTTTTCGCAATTTTCGATACAAAGAAAGCCAATATAGATGATTTTGTTTCCAAATTAAATAGTCGATATGGTTCCATTAAATTCACTTACGAAATTGAGAACAACGGACAACTGCTTGTTCTAGATATTTTAATGTTTAAAAATAATAATAGGTTAGAATTTGATATCTATAGAAAAGACTCAGTAACAGATAGCTATATTCTTAATGATTCATTTCATTGCAAATAACACAAATTAGCCGCATTACATTTTTTAGTTCATCGAATAGAGTAAACTTCAATAATAAAAGTAATCGTACTAGAATTATAACTAGAGTTAATGGTTATGACGATGACTTAGTAAACAAGTTAATAAATAGACATAAGTTCAGATTAAATATTCAGAATTCCACCTTTTTTACACGCGGAAAAAAAATAAGACCAAGTATGTCTCCATAATATATAATCAAAAATACAGCAGGGAATCAACAGGTATTTAATAAGGTAGGTCTCTCCTTAATTTATAGTTCATTAAACAATCTAAGGAATATCTTAGGAAATCCCAAAGATAAGATTCCTATTTGTGAGAAGAATGGAATTTAGGAAGTTAGTTGTAATGATTGCGACAAAAAGTATGTTGAGCAGACAAAAAGCTCGATTAAAATACGATTTAAAGAACATTTAGCATATTTAAAATACAGTAGAACAGAAAAGTCTAGCATTGCCGAATATGCCCTTGAAGCTGATAATACTGTAACATTAGATAATCTAAGGTTAATTAAAAATGTAGCTAATAGAAGATTGTTGAACGCATACGAAAGTATGGAAATTGTAAGATGTAAAAGTAGTTTAAATAAAGAGAGAGGGCCTATTCCTTGTAGTCCCCTCTACTCTAATGCCTGAGTAATTCGGGTGTTAGGCTAAGTATAAATAGGGTAGATTTGTAGTTTAGCTTTAGTCAATCATCGCTCCCGATGAAGCTAACATGGTTAGCGAAACGCGCGTCGAACACAAAAATAAAGTGTTTGGTGTAATGGTGATATATACTGAGTAGTACAAACATATGATATTACATGTATAACCTGAACACAATATGGTTCTTTAATACATGTATAGTTAGAAATTTTATTTTTATAAGATGCTAGGCCTGTTTTATATCTGAAGGTAATGCAATAAAAAATTGATAAATTGAAAGTGGGGGCCCTCTGTCCAACAGTATCAATATTCAGCAAAACATGGTTTGCCCTAGATTTATAGCTATGATAGTATACTGCATTCCTTATTTTATTGTCGAATATACTAAGCAAGCGAAAATATCTTCGGAAAACCACGAGTAACTAGTTTTCATTGACATACCCTCGACATGATTCTAAATAATTATTACGTAGAATTAGGTTCATTTTTGATATAAACTATTCCAAATAATCAATATTTTGCCATCACATTTGCAGCAGTGATTGCAAAATCTCCGAAAAATCTGCTCCCTTGATGTTATCGGCATGATTGGTGGATTTGTATCCGCAGCATATTTTTTTAATTCATTTACATATGTTATAAAAAGGATTGGTCCTAAAATGATGTCATTAAACGTTCATTTTACCCCTAAGTGTAACTTAAAGAGAGAATTGTATTCATGGTCCACTAGTAGATAGTACGATACTGAAGAAATGGACTGTCCCTCTAACTTATTTATTTGAAACGTGGTAGTGTTTTTAGGAAGTTTTTCGAAGGAGTTAAAATAGAAAAAATCGCACATAGTGTTTTTTCATATATGGCACAAATTTTATAATTTTTTAAATTATCCTTTGTATATTATTTTTCAATTTTATAAAATTTTGAATTCTTGAAATGCTAATATAGATCATTACGGTGTTATTGTGTAAAATAAGGACGAACCACTTTTTTTTCTAACAAAACAATAATGCAAAGTGGCAACGGCTTTTGTCTGTGTTAAGGCGTGAGTTCCAGAGGAAAATATTTTTAGTTATTGATATTCAATATAAAAGAAATTCTCTATTCTAAGTAAAAAATTAAAAAAGCTTTTACCCAAAAAGAATAGTCCTCGGGAACTAGAAAATCATTCATCTCAGTCCTTTACACGAAATGAAATTAGCATCTTAAACAAAGGTCTTAACTTTGCAGTACCCCCTCCTAGAGATAATTTATCAGAAATAGTTGTTCACATTGAAAGTTCCATTAGTATACTTCCAGAAAATAGTAAATCATTCGTTAGGGAAGCATGTCGCAATTAAATATCAAAAAACATGTTTAACAACACAAATTCTAATTCACAAAAAAACATAAAAGTAGTTAGAGGATTGAGAAAGAAAAATGTCTTCTAATTAAAAACGGATAAAAGAAATAAGGTTGTTATATTAAATAAGAAAGACTACTTTGAACGTATAGACAACCTTATCGAATCTGGCCATTATGAAAGGTAATATGAAATCTATTACCGAGAATGATAACAGAGGTTAAAAATTCTTCGATTCGCTAATCAAATGTGAGTAATCCGACCATACCAAAATTCTATTGCTACCCAAAATTCACAAACCTGGAAAAGCAATGCGACCCATTGTTTCATCGGTCGAATCAGCCACATATTTGATTTCCAAATGGTTATCAAAAGAACTTGACAATTTACCATTAAGTGAAGAATTCTTTAGAATTCATTAATAAAACAAAAAATATAGTTCTTAATGAAGGTGAAATCTTAATTTCTTTCGATGTCAGTTCTTTGTTTCCAAGTGTGCCAATACCACAAACTTTACAATACATCGAAGAATTACTTAGGATGAATGACTCCAGGACGAAATTATTCATGAATACTTAACATTATGTAAACTTTGTATGGAACAAAATTATTTTCAATATAACAGTCAATTTTATGTTCAGAAAGAAGGAACAGCTATGGGTAATTGCTTTTCACCTTTCATGACCAATTTATTCATGAATAAGTTTGAAACAAAACCGGTCAAGAATTTGAATATTTCCCAAGGTTATGGTATAGGTATGTGGATGATGTTTGCGTGATTTTTGATACAAAGAAAGCAAATATAGATGATTTCGTTTCCAATTTAATGAGCCGATATGATTCCATTAAATTCACTTACGAAATTGAAAACAAAGGACAGCTGCCTTTTCTAAATATTTTAATTATTAAAAATAAAAATAGGTTAGAATTTGATGTCTATAAAAAAGACACAGTAACAGGTAGATATATTCCTAATGATTTATTTCATTGCAAACAACACAATTTAGCCACATTACATTTTTTAGTTCATTGTTTGGTCACTTTTCCTCTGAATAGAGTAAACTTCAATAATAAAAGTAATCGTATTAGAATTATAACTAGAGTTAATGGTTATGACGATGACTTAGTAAACAAGTTAATAAATAGACATAAGTTCAGGTTAAATATTCAGTCATCAGACAATCTGAGGAATATCTTAGGAAATTCCAAAGATAAGATTCTTAATCGCGTGAAAAGTGGAATTTATGAAATTGGTTGTAATGATTGCGACAAAAAGTAAATTGGGCAAACTAGAAGGTCAATTAAAACACAATTTAATGCAGATTTAGCACACTTAAAATACTGTAGAACAGAAAAGTCTAGCATTACCGAACATGCCCTTGAAGCTGATCATACTGTAACATTAGATAATCTAAGATTAATTGAAAATGTATCTGATAAGAGATTGTTGAACACATACGATAGTATGGAAATTATAATATGTAAAAGTAGTTTAAATAAACACAGAGGGCCTATTACTTATAGTCCCCTCTACTGGTTACTTGACCGGAACTGATGGCCTCGCCTATGCCATTAGTTCCGTCTGAGTAATTCAAGGGTTAAGCTAAGTATAAACAGGGTAGATTTGTAGTCTAGCTTTAGTCAGTCATCGTTCTTGATGAAACTAATATGGTTAGCGAAACGCGTGTCGAGTGCAAAAATAAAGTGTTTGATGTAGTGGTGATATATACTGGGTAGTATCATGTGCCAAAGATTCCACATTCCCAAAATAGTACGCTAAGATGTTCGATAGCATCAAGTTAAAACGAAGTTAAAAATGCTTTTTTTTTTCGGAAAGTGAAAAAACAGTATATAGGAAGTATCTAATAAAAGTGAATATAACAAAAGACAGGCATAACTGGAACGTACAAGATTTTACGGAATGGAAAGAACAATGTCTAGACTAAATATCTTTCCAAGAATATAAAACCACATCTTAACTGAAACAACGTTGAAAACAAGAAAGTTGAAAACTACCAGAGACTGAAAGCCAAAGATATGAAAAGAAGTTTGTTTATTTTATCGTAATCCTGTAAAATGTTTTCTTAAGATTTTCGATAGCATATTTTATAGAACCTTCTAGATTTTCTAAAATCACAGTAAACGCAAATATAGGTTTTTGTTTAGTTTCCATAATAGTAGTTCGTACTTACTTACTTCTGTATTGTTTATAAGAAAAACACAATTTTCTACAACAAGGATTCTGACTAACTTAAAGCTACATGTTGATAAAAAAAAAGAAAAATAAGAAGGAAAGAAAAAAATGCTAAATAAAAAAACAAAGAAAAAAGAAACTCTACGATACTTATTACCACATTATATACTCGTATTATGAAGTACTACTCCTTTCTAAAAAATGCGCGTACTTTAAGTATGTTAATGTCCAGTGACCTTAACAGATCTCTGTGTCAGGTCGTTGAGAGTATATATGAAGTCTTCGGGATAATTCATCCAATCCAGGTCATAGGTGTATAAAAAGAAAAATGCGAAGAGGATATGATAGAAAGTCTCGTATTTCTAAAAATTGCACACAAAACTTATTTCATTTGAGTTTATAACATATAGGTATATTCTGAACGGCCGATATACGTTGCGAATTTGCGAGTATTGAAGATTTATATAGACCTTTGACTACTCTTCAGTCACCTAAGCGATGAGACTTCATGCATAAAGGCAATATAAAATTTTTGCTTCGGTATAGGTGTTGAAGTTTGCTCCATACGTAGAATCTGATTATTGAACAGAATCGTAGTTCAGTGAACATTATTCAGATACGTCAAAATTTCAAAGAGTCTGGTTTTCCGCAAACAGAATACTGAGATGTTAGCTTAAATTCTTTCGCAAAATTTTATTCAAACTTTTTCCCTACTTATTATTATATATGATGCATATTAAGCAAATAACCAAGTTTTAATGTTGAAACAAGCCAAACTTAAAGAATTTAAGGTACCTCTAAACTACACTTTATATTCAATTAAATATCTTAAGAGAAAGTGTAATTGCATTATCTCTCTAGTTGTTTTTCTTATGTACCATATGTTCCCCTAAGGAATAGTTGGTTTGTTTTTTACTTTTGTAGTCAATGAAACTTATTCTGTTCATTAAAAAAATCATTCTCTAAAATTTTTCTATTTCGTTACATTTTAAGGTTATGTCAAGACGATCAAAAACATCAGGATCCATCGGTCTATACGTTCATTTGTTACAGAAATATCTGGAAAAAGAAGATATGTTATGTTAAGAAAGAATAAGAAATCCATTGATTTTGTACAATGTCGGAGACAGGAGCTATCGATATATTGTTTACTTTAGCTGTTTCATTTCTGATTTAAGAATTTATTTATTTTATTACATCATCTAGCATCGTACATATAATGGAAGGAAGGTGTGATAGTAATGTCGAATATATCGTGTTTTATATTATTTTTAAGGTTTTTGTGTTGGGAAATTAGAAATTCATCAATTTTTTCATTCTTTTTCAGGTTTGAATCAAAAAAAAATATATAATTTGTGTCCATTTAAACGGTAAAAGTCGTATTGGTGAGATATTTTAGGAAATTTCATTTTACTGGTGTTAGACGCTTATAATGATTGAATATGTTGTGTGTTATGTTCTGGTTTTGTTTAGATTTTAATTTAATGTCCAACATTGAAACGGAAAGTACAATTATTTTTTTATTATTCGCAGACTTAAATTTTTAATTATCCAATAGTCTGGAAATCCAGAATTTTTTTTTATATTTTCTAACTCATAATCACCCATCAGACACTGCAGGACATAGACCTCATCTAATGTTTTCCTGCTGTTTCTGTTTTGAGCGTTATTTCTCCAGTTATTCGCTATCGTTTTTATATCATCTCGTCGGCGTCGATGATCCGCCCCTGTTCCTTTTATCTGCTCTGAACTGCCATTCAATCAACCTTTTTGTCGATATGCCATTCAGGTTATATGACTTGCCCATCTCCATTGACCTTGTATTATACGTTTTTTGTTCTTCCTCTAATTATTGTGTTTGATGTCTTGTCATATATATATTGTTAGCATGGCCCTTTCCATTCCTTTCTGACCTACTCTTAGTTTGTTGACAGAGCGTTTTGTTACAGGTACAATGCATTTTTCGTAGATCTTTTTCTACAGAAACGTTGTCAAATTTCTCTTGGTAATTTAGCAAATGCTGTTTATCCCAATCCAGTGTGGCGAATAATTTCGTATATTTGATTATTCCTGCTGATTCTTATTTCCTTACTAATTATTAGAATCCCTTAGGCTTGCACATGATATATATGTGAACACATTTGGAATTTTGTCAATTAGATACAGAGTACTGGAAAAGATAATTTCACTAGTTTTCAAACTCTAAGAGATGGTTTAAGCCCTTAAAGACAGGATTCCACCAAAAATAAAAGAATGGAAAAGTAAACCGCTGATTTACTTGTGTCACCACTTTCTTCTCATTCTTGTTCATAATCTACATTTGTTTAGGAAGCTACTTCAAACATTAACAATATTTGCAATAATCTGAGGTACACTACTGCCACTACTTACTTTGATACTTTATAGATTTTTCACTTAAGTGTAATGAAACTTTATGTTAATTACTTGAAATTTTTCCAGAATTATTGTAACTTTAAATTTTCTTCTGAAGTATATTAATATCATAGACTAAGGACTTAGTATGCGTTAGTCTATGGAAATATTATTCTTTCCTCTATATATGCACGCCTATGTTTGACCTTCTATTCAAACAGGAAACAAAACAATAGAAAAACATCTTAAATGCCGACCGCACCGAGGACAAATTCCTACAGACAAAGCATTCTCGAAATCTGATTGTCCCAGCGTTATGCCTTTTCGAACAACACAAAAACTTGACTAACTTAATTGTGCCGAAATATTTGTAGAAAAGTTTATTAAGTGCTATAGAAAACTTTCAAGATATGACATTGATTTAACAATTAGAGTTTTGGAATTAAGCTACATCTTTTCATATAAATTTTCATCATCTAC
The DNA here is from genome assembly GCA_019049505.1 of Pachyrhynchus sulphureomaculatus. Classification (NCBI taxonomy): domain Eukaryota; kingdom Metazoa; phylum Arthropoda; class Insecta; order Coleoptera; family Curculionidae; genus Pachyrhynchus; species Pachyrhynchus sulphureomaculatus. The sequence continues at coordinate 172,765,377 of CM032453.1, forward strand.
ACATGTTCTATCCATAGAAATTTACATTCAAAGGACCATAATATAAATTTACTGAATAGTCAATTAGACGTAGCAAATTCCGTTCTGTTCCAACTGTTTTAGTACATAATAGACCCACATCTGTTCATTATATAAACATAAAATACCAAAAATCTGTTTTAGTCTTAGTTAAGCGGTTGACAATGTAATTGTTCTACGAAATCGCGATAACACAACTGTAAAATCTTTACAAATATATTTTAGTGACAGTTAACAAAGTGATTAAGTAATTTTATTGTAATTATACTTTAATTCTAAAAAATAACATTACATACATACATATATATATATATATATATATATATATATATATATATATATATATATATATATATATATATATATATATATATATTTATATTATATATATATATTATATATATATATATATATATATATATATATATATATATAATATATATATACATATATACATATATATATATGTATATATATATATATATATATATATATATATATATATATATATATATATATATATATATATGTATATATATATATATATATATATATATATATATATATATATATATATATATATATATATATATACGAGGCTGGTTTGAAAAGTCCGTGCAAAAAATAAAAACTACTTATGTGTTTGGGGTAACCTTTTTA
>CM032453.1:172766154-172883654 GCA_019049505.1 Pachyrhynchus sulphureomaculatus
GTTACTACAATTTAATACAATCTACTAGTAAGAACATTGACTTCTTCTAAGTAGTTCTCTAAATATGTAAATATTGAAAAACATAACATGGAAAACACAAGATTCTTAGATGAGAACTTTCTTTGTTTACAATATTTACACTTTTAAAGGCAAAAAATCTGAATAAACAGATTTAGAGTTGTTCTCTTTTGTTACTTCTAGACTTCGTTCTGAAGCTTAAGAGTCGATGAATGTTTGTCTCGTATTCAGGTATTAGAAACGACAACAAAGTTTCCGAAAAGTTTTTACGATTTGAAATTTATGTACGTAACTAAATCGCCGTAAACATTATTAAAAATTTTCCCCGGACAATAAGAAGCCCTGGTAAATAAGTTATAAACTTTTAAATAATTATTTAGCGATGCGCAAACCCAAGCAACTATCATGCTATTAAAATAATTTTTAGAAATATCAAAACTTGTTAAAACTCTGTGTAGAGTGATTCCAGTCAGATATTAGAATTATAATTTGAAAAACTAAACATGGCAATTTGTAAAATATGGGTGTATATATTTTAGTTAAATGTACATAGTAACCGTACAGACGCTGATTTGACTCTGTTCAGCGATTGAGTGCTGTGTATGTATTCAGGTAGTAGTTAAAGTAGAAATACAATAACGCCCGTGGTAGCATTATCACATTCTCTTAAAAGTACTGTGATATACAAATACATATTTTGCACCTGGAGACGTTGACGGAAATCATGACATCCATGATCTGAAAACCATAATAAATATTTTTTTTTTACTTGTAGGGTACGTCAAAAATAAATAATGGCAAAGTTACTTTTGTGATCCTTGTTTTTAATTTTTTTTAGTCCTTCGCTTGTAGTCATGTAATATTTTTGAGAAAAAGAGCTGATGTTTTGAGTTAAAACATTACAATATAATTAATTATATATTCTGCAATAAGAAAAGTATTAAAAATGAATTTAATTAAGTATCTAAATATTATATTATTAATCTAAATAAACAGCAAACATATTATTTCCTGAACATAATAGTAATCCTATTTTATCGCTGTGTAAATTTAATATTAATTAAAAAGTTTATATGTGTTTTTAAAGATAAGAATGAACATTAGTTTCAGAAACTCTAAAATCGGACAAGCTCTTTCAAAGTCTAACAAAAAATCTGTCATCGGTAAAAATTTTCTCTCCTTTGTGATGTTACATTTATTAAAATTTTACGAATATACGAAATAAAGGCATTTGAAAATTAACTATAATTATATTTTTAAATCCTATACTAGCCGTGCCCGCGACTTTTTTCCGCTCACGTGGACTTGATTCACCACTATCATCACTACTTATTCCTTATGTTACTTTAACGTAATAAAATATCTGCCATTATTTCCCCTTATCTCCCATTATTTTTTCCTTATCTCCCATTATCTCTCCATAATTTCCATTATCTAGGCTTATCTCTGTTCATCTCCCATTATTTCTCCTTATCTCCCATTATTTCTCCTTATCTCCCATTATCTCACCTTATCTCGCATTATCTAGGCTTATCTCGCAATATTTCTTCTTATCTCCCATTATTTCTCCTTATCTCCCATTATCTCACCATAACTCCCATTATGTAGACTTATCTTCGCGTATCTTCCATTATTTATACTTATCTCCCATTATCTCACCTTATCTCCCGTTATCTAGGCTTATATCGAATTATATAGAACATGTATAAATTTATAAAAAGACGTAAATCGAATAAGTAGTTCTCAAGTGATAAGCACACTAACGGACAGACAGACAGACAGAGAGATATTGTATTTTATGTACATTATATTCTTTGCAACATGATATTGTTCCATATTTAATGGTTTAGGCAGTGTATTGCAAGAGAACGCGCTAACGGTAACCTTTTTTTTTTTTTTTTCCGACTTGATTCACTATTATCGTCACTGCTTATTCTTTATGTTACCTAACGCAATAAAATTTATCCTATAACTTGGCCAGAGAACATATCTGTGTTTTAAAAAAAAGCACGTAACGCACTAACGGACAGAGAGACAGATAGACAGACAGAGAGACGTTGCATTTTATATATATTATAGATAGATAACCTGGCCAGAGAACATATGAATGAAAAAAAGCACGTAAATCGGATAAGTGGTTATCCAGTGATAAGCGCACTAACGGACAGACAGACAGACAGACAGAGAGACAGGCAGATAGACAGAGTGACGTTGCATTTTATCTATATTATAGATAACCTGGCCAGAGAACATGTTTAAAAAAAAAGTACGTAATTTGGAGAAGTGGTGATAAGCACACTAAGGGACAGACAGACACAGAGGCGTTGCATTATATATATATATATATATATATATATATATATATATATATATATATATATATATATATATATATATATATATATATATACATATATATCATAGATGTAATAAAATATATATCTATAACCTGGTCAACATACGTATGAATTTAAAAAATTACGTATATCGGATAAGTGGTTCTCGAGGGATAAGCGCACTAACGGACAGACAGACAGACGTTGCATTTTATATATTATAGATATAGATTATTATTATTATTATTATATAACCTGGCCGACGAACATATGTATGAACTTAAAAAAAGACACATCGGATAAGTGGTTCTCGCGTGATAAACGCACTAATGGAGAGACAGACAGACAGAGAGACATTGCATTGTATATATATTATAGATATTCTCTGCTACATAATATTGTTCCATATTTAATGATTTAGGCTGTGTATTGCAAAGGAACGCGCTAGCGGCAAACTTTTTTCCGACTCCATTCACTATTATCGTCACTGCTCATTCGTTATGCTACCTATCGTAATAAAATATAGCCTGTAACCTGGCCAGAGAATATATGTACGTTTAAAAAAAAAAGTACGTAAATCGGATAAGTGGTTCGCCAGTGATAAGCGCACTAACGGACAGACAGACAGACAGTGAGACGTTGCATTTTATATATATTATAGATACGCGGACGTGCACTCTTTCAAAAATATGTTTTCTTATGTAGAATGTACTTACACGTAAGGATATACATACAAGTATAACAATAATTGACTGCAAGATTCTTTTTTTTTTGTGTGTAAGCAAGCAAACCTTATCGAATCGTAGTATTAATTTATGTCACTTTCTTGCACCTATCATAGATGCATTTTATTTCTTTTCTATAATAGGACTAGAAACTCAACTGTCATTCTTTACTGAACAAAGATATCCAAAACTTTCGTAAACATTAAGTATTTATCTACCTAAATTTTCTCCAAGAACCACTTAAAAGTTTGTTGAAATTATGCTTTTAATACCGGGAATTTCCATATAACACGACATTGTCCGTTCTTGAAACTTTGTCAAGTATTGCTTTAACAATAGGGTGAAAACTGTAAATCTTTTCTACGCTGTGTTGGAGATATAGTTCTTAAATGGTTCAAAATTATCTTAAGCTTTTATTAAAACAACAATTGATTTAATTTAATTTTAGTACACGGTCTTTCTTAACTTTATGCAACTTTTGGTCTGGCTTATTATATAGTAAACTATTTTTGTAAAGTAAATATAAAATTAAAAAATATGTATATTTCAAATTATTTTGAATAAAAATTGATAAGAAGTAGCTTGACTTTTTCACAGTATAACGTGGTTACTTGCCTGTAATTTTCGAAAGTCAAAACTTGACTGTTTTTCAATGTCCCTTCAATGATGAGGGTTAGAGTGTAGTGAAAGAAATTAATCATGGTAAAAAGAGTGAGGGTCGGTATATTTTGTGGGATGTCACTAGCTTTGAAGAATTTTTTTCTTGATATAATTTTAAACACAGTTACAAATACTTATTGATGCAGCATTAAAAGTAGACGTACCAAACGTTATTTTTTTTTTTTTTTTTTTATGGGTCTAGCACACGTGCTACAGGGGAGTCCCTAAAGCACTACAGGAGCGACACGTGCGCGGAGAAAAAGCGATTCACGTTGTTCTTGAATCGCTGTAGATTGTACTCGGTGGGAAACACAGTCCTGGGCAAATTATTCCAAAGGAATAATGTTCTCCATATAAAAGACTCTTTGAAAAGCGTTGTACGAGGAGTAACAAGCTGAACCTCATACGGATGTGAAGAATTAGCGCGACGTGTACTTCTAACATGCACCGCTCTGGGAGGAATTAAGCGGGCCACATCCTTCGAACACTTTCCATGAAAGTACTTGTAGAATAGGCTCAAGTCGCCAACCGTTCTTCGATGTTCCAGCGAATCAAGGCCGACGGTCAGTTCCGGGTTTCCAATCAGACGAACAGCTTTTCTCTTAATAGAATCCAACAAATGCAGTGTATGTTTGGGAGCGGAGCTCCAAACATGGAAGCAGTATTTCCATAGTTGGTCGAATTTGAGCTTTGTAAAGAATTAACAGTTGTTGTGGATTGTAAAGCTTTCTGGTTCGAAATAATATTCCCAACTTTTGAGAAGCTCTCCTTGCTATGCCTGCAACATGTTCATGCCAGAACATATTTGCTCCCAAATTAATTCCCAACAAATTGAGCGACGATGTTAGAGGAATGGAGTGCCCCGACATAACTATGTCGGGTGCAGCAACGTTAACTTTTTTAGAAAAAAAACTGCCGCCTGGGTTTTTGTAGCGTTAAATTCCACTTGGTTACTGTCACCCCAAGATAGAATTTCTTCCAGGTCTTTGTTAAGTTGAATGACTTCCTGCTTCCTGCGGATATTCGTCTGAGTAGCCGATGTCCGAGCATTCAAAGTGAATGAAGAGATAAGTGTACTGTCATCTGCAAAGCTGTAGATTGTATTTTCGGTCGTTTCCAGCAGATCGTTAATGTAGATGAGAAAGAGAGTAGGGGGGGACAGTATGGAGCCTTGTGGTACACCGGCGTTGATAGTGAAGGTGTTAGAAAGAAATCCGTCGACTGCCACTCGTAAAGAACGCTCTCTGAGGAAACATGAGAGTCACAAACAGAACTTTTCCGACATACCATAAGAACGTAGCTTAGCCCATCGTGCGAAACACGGTCGAATGCCTTGGATATGTCAAGAGCAACCGCTCGAGATTCTCCAAAGTGTTCAATTGCATTGTTCCAAACATGTGTTACATAAGTCAGAAGATCTCCTGTTGATCTATTTTTACGAAAGCCATATTGATGATCGCTAATAATGTTGAATCCTTCAAGATATTTTAGGAGATGCTGATTGATAGCCTTTTCCATGACTTTCGATATTATTGAAAGCAGTGCGATTGGTCGGTAGTTATTTGGCAAGGTCTTCTTGCCTTTTTTAGGTATAGGCTGAACTGTAGCACATTTCCAGCAGGAAGGAAATATTCCCTTTCTGTAAGATAGGTTGAAAAGTCTACAGAAAACTGGTGTTAGTTCCCTCGCACAGATTTTAAGAACTATGGCAGGTATTCTGTCAGCGCCAGAAGCCTTTTTGGTGTCTAGCTTCATCAGAATACGCTTTATGATACGCTGTCTGAAGACCACATCGGGCATCCTTGACTGCACTATGGGAATAGTAGATGGTGTTTTTCCTTGGAAATCGACAGTAGAATGTGAAGCATAGAGTTCAGCTAACAAGTTCGCTTTCTCAACAGGTGTCGTTGCAATAGAATTATCTGGTCGTGTGAGTGGTGGTATGGTGGATTTGGTGAAATTTTGACTAACTGCCTTAGCGACCGACCAAAAGGACCTTGAATTGCCGGGACAGGCGAGAAGTTTGTTTCTAATCCGTTGATTGTGTACCTCCTTGGTTTCGTCGAAAATTTCTTTGCATCTGTTCCTGGCACGAACAAATGTGTTACCTTTTATGGTGTTAGGATTTTCGCGCCATTGTCGGTACACAAGATGTTTAGAAGCAATAGCTTCTTTGCATTTTCGGTCAAACCAAGGCTTGCCGTTGGAAGAACATTTCTTCGAACAAGGGATGTAAGCCTCCATACCGGCCAAAATAACATCGGAAACCTCCCTGGCGCACTCAGATGGGTCGTCGGATCGAAAACAAACGTCTAACCAAGGGAAAGTTCGAAAATATTCCATGAGATCTTCCCGTTTAGCAGTTTGCAAGTTATTTAAATTTAATTTGATTAATGCTAACAAGATATATAATTTTTACAACAACCCGTAAGCAGTGTAAGTTTCTTTTGTTTACTAAAATTAGTCACACAACAACATGAGAAGAGTAAAATTTAATTAAAATGTATTGTGTTAGATATAGCTAAAGTGTAAATGAAGTTAAACTTGCTTAAAAGTATGTATATATCTGGAATAGTTTTTTTATTGTTATAGAAACACAAAATTTTAAATTCGTGAATAAATAAATATATAATATATTAACGAAATTGAAGAGAAGAGATATTAGAGAGATTTTTGTAACGAAATTGAAAGAGAGATATTAGAGAGATTTTGTAACGCTTATTTTTAACAGGGCCTTGTCTTTATCATTATATCAAGCAGGCGCAGTATTAACGTAGAGAAAAAGGTTAGTTTAGTATTCATCTTCTATAAACTTTCATTTCATCGTTAAGTACACCGGTCAACACAAATTTCTAAATGAAAAATAAGTATAGTATTTCAATATATTAAATAAAAGTAAGTATTTCAATATATTAAACTATTTGATTCATAATTCACACTTATAAAAATGAAATCTACGAAGGGTACAAAATTATTATAAAAAGAAATATATTTGTTGAAATCATGGGCGCACTGAATTAAATTTCAACCTCTTCTAATCCTCATCGCTTTTATCCCGCAGATATTTTACTATAACAACATTATTTTACTAAAACAACATTTATTTTGTAATCGGGGAAAATTATCATAATACGATTAAAACAATACAATGATGTTTCAACTCCTTGACTGAATCTAACCTGAAATAAACCTACAAAATAAATACGAAGTTTTTTTTGTATTCCTACAATCCAGAACCCTGAAAAGGATATATAGCACGATATATATGAAGCAACTGTTCTAACCTCCTACATCACCCCATTAACCCCTGATACGAGTATATTTTACTATAAATAATATGCTTAAAATTTAACAGTCCCTTCTTTCACCCTTCTTGTTGGATTAAAATTGAAAATAAAAGGCAGACTAGTGGAAATGAATGACTATTGTATAATTGAGGTGTTTTTTTTACGATTTATAACAAGTGTCCAGGTACAATTCGTAATTACCCATCATTAAATTTCGGTGAACTTAAATTAAAATTATTATATTACAAATGATTAAATGACATTATTGTTTGCAAATCAGGTATTTTTTATAAATAGTTAAAAAAATTTTTTTATTGTTTTTTATGATTATGGACGTATTTACAGATATTTTCTTCCAAATTTCAAGAAATATTTTTCAATATGCATTTAAAACTTTTTATAAATTTACTTCTTCAAAAAATATATCTAAAAAACACTTCTAAAATACGCCAAGCAGGTTGGAATTCTGAACATCTGTTGGATTATTTAAGAGGGTCGTATCCTTATTTTTATTGTGTTTGTAAGTCTGTATAGCTTCTAAAATATTTAATTGTCTTCCTTTTTGTGCTTTATGTAATATTTGTAGATTATCTATGTCTGGAAAAATATGATTTGTTTGATGGAAGTGGTTAGTAAAGTTGGAGTTTTCTTTGTTTAATCCAAAAGATCTTTAGTGTTTTTAAATCTAGTATATAAATTTCTCCATGTTTGGCTATATAACGGCTATTACATTCATTACATGATAGTTTATAAACTCCAGAGTCTTTGTATTTATGAGTTTTGTCTTTTACATTGAAAAAGAGGGAGGAAAGTTTTTGAAGTGATTTAAAAGCGATATTTATGTTGTCTTTTGCGACTATACATGCAGTTTTTTGCATTTTGCATATATACTCCCAAAAGACAACATAAATATCACTTTTAAATCACCCCAAGAACTTTCCTCCCTTTTGTTCAATATAAAAGACAAAACTGATAAATACAAAGACTCTGGAGTGTATAAATTATCATGTAATGAATCTAATATTTGCTATATAGGGCAAACAGGGAGAAATTTCGATACTAGATTTAAAGAACACCAAACATCTTTTAGATTAAACAAAAAAACATAAATAAAATACAAATCTATAATATATATAAAATGCAACGTCTCTCTGTCTGTCTGTCCGTTAGTGCGCTTATCACTGGAGAACCACTTATCCGATTTACGTAATTTTTTTTTTAAAACATACATATGTTCTCTGGCCAGGTTATAGGCTATATTGTGTTACGATAGGTAGCATAAAGAATGAGTAGTGACGTAAAATAGTGAATGATGTCGGAAAAAAGTTCGCCGCTAGCGCGTTGCCTTGCAATACACCGCCTAAACCATTAAATATGGAACAATATTATGTAGCAAAGAATATCTATAATCTATAATATATATAAAATGCAATGTCTCTCTGTCTGTCTGTTTGTCTATTAGTGCGTTTATCATGCGAAAACCACCTATCCGATTTATGTGTCTTTTTTTTAAATTCATACATATATTCTTTGGCCAGGTTACATAATAATAATAAATCTATATCTATAATATATGTAAAATGCAACGACTCTCTGACTGTCTGTCTGTCCACTAGTGCGCTTATCCCTCGAGATCCACTTATCCAATTTACGTGATTTTTTAAATTCATACATATGTTCTCTGACCAGGTTATAAATATATATTTTATTACATCTATAATATATATAAAATGCAACGTCTCTCTGTCTGTCTGTCTGTCCGTTAGTGCGCTTATCACTGGAGAACCACTTATCCGATTTACGTACTTTTTTTTTTAAAACATACATATGTTCTCTGGCCAGGTTATAGGCTATATTTTATTACGATAGGTAGCATAAGGAATGAGCAGTGACGTAAAATAGTGAATGAAGTCGGAAAAAAGTCTGCCGCTAGCGCGTTCCTTTGCAATACACAGCCTAAACCATTAAATATGGAACAATATTATGTAGTAGAGAATATCTATAATCTATAATATATATAAAAAATGCAATGTCTCTCTGTCTGTCTGTCTGTTCATTAGTGTGTTTATCACGCGAGAACCACTTATCCGATTTACCTGTCTTTTACAATTCATATATATATTCTTTGGCCAGGTTATATAATAATAATAAAAATAATCTATATTTATAATATATATAAAATGCAACGTCTCTCTGTCTGTCTGTCCGTTAGTGCACTTATCCCTCGAAAACTACTTATCCGATTTACGTGATTTTTTAAATTCATACATATGTTCTCTGACCAGGTTATAGATATATATTTTATCACATCTATAATATATATATAAAATGCAACGTATCTCTGTCTTTCTGTCTGTATGTCCGTTAGTGCGCTTATCACTGGAGAACCACTTATCCGATATTCGTACTTTTTTTTAAAAACATATATATGTTCTCCGGCCAGGTTATAGGCTATATTTTATTACGATAGGTAGCATAAGGAATGAAAACGAAAAAAAATTTTGCCGCTAGCGCGTTCTCTTGCAATACGCAGTCTAAACCATTAAATATGGAACAATATTATGTAGCAGAGAATATCTATAATCTAAAATATATATAAAATGCAATGTCTCTCTGTCTGTCAGTCTGTCCATTAGTGCGTTTATCACGCGAGAACCACTTATTCGATTTACATGTCTTTTTTTAAATTCATACACATATTCTTTGGCCAGGTTAGATAATAATAATAATCTATATCTATAATATAGATAAAATGTCTGTCTGTCTGTCTGTCTGTTAGTGCGCTTATCACTTATCGGATTTACGTGCTTTTTTTTAAACATACGTATGTTCTCTGGCCAGGTTATAGGATATATTTTATTACGTTAGGTGACATAAGGAATAAGCCGCGACGATAATAGTGAATCGAGTCGGAGATTGCCGCTAGCGCATTCTCTTGCAATACACTGCCTAAAGCATTAAATATGAAACAATATCATGTAGCAAAGAATATAATATATATAAAATGTAACGTCTCTCTGTCTGTCTGTCTGTCCGTTAGTGCGCTTATTACTCGAGAATCACTTATTCGATTTACGTGTTTTTATAAATTTATACATATGTTCTATATAATTCGATATAAGCCTAGATAATGGGAGATAAGGTGAGATAATGGGAGATAAGGAGTAATAATGGGAGATAAGCAGAGATAAGTCTAGATAGTGGGGGTTATGGTGAGATAATGGCAGATAAGGACAAGTAATGGGAGATAAGGAGAAATATTGCGAGATAAGTCGAGATAAGCCTAGATAATGGGAAATAAGGTGAGATAATGGGAGATAAGGAGAAATATTGGGAGATAAGGAGAAATAATGCGAGATGAGCAGAGATAAGCCTAGATAATGGAAATTATGTAGAGATAATGGGAGATAAGGAGAAATATTGGGAGATAAGAGGAAATAATGGGAGATATTTTATTACGTTGGGTAACATAAGGAATAAGCAGTGACAATAGTAGTGAATCAAGTCCACGCGAGCGGAGCCGCGGGCTCGGCTAGTATTACATAAAGCCAAAAAGGAAGAAAATTAAATATTTTAGAAGCTACAGAGATCTGCAAACATAATAAAAATAAGAATACACCATACTCTTAAATAGTCAAACAGATGTTCAGAATTCCACCCAGTTTGGCGTATTTTAGAAGTGTTTTTTAGATATATCTTTTGAAGAAGAAATTTTTCAAAAAGTTTTAAGAATATATTGAAAAATATTTCTTAAAGTTTGGAAGAAACCTCTTTAAAGGCCTGTAAATACGTCCATAAAAAATATTTTTTTTTACTTTTAACAAAAAATACCTGATTTGGAAACAATAGCAATAATTTTAATTTAAGCTCACCAAAATTTACCTGGAAATTTGTTATAAATCGTAAATAAACCATCTTAGTTTGTAGTATTATGCTGGAAAATGTAGAAAAGCTACGAACCTGCAGTAGCAGATAAATAAAAAATAAATGACAAATAACAAAATAACTCGTTTCATTTCATTTAGAAAATTATGAATGACTATGTTTTTTCGTGATCTAGGAACCCTAAAACATGTCGGAGGCTGTTTTTTCACGAATACAATAAAAATAAAAATGACAATAATATGAAGTTATCTTTTTTTAACACAATAAAATGTAGTTCTCTTGAGATTGAATGTTCCTTATTTACAAGCCCCATATATTTTTTATATTAATGTTTCTATAAAATTTATTATTCTTTATAAAAAGCTCCTTTCCGTAGCTTTCTCTTTATTCGACAAAACGAAATATTAATATTCGCATTTAATATATGGAGTTCATACTGTTTCCAGTGACATTATTAAGAGCATCTTTTAGTTGTGCCCCTCATGTGGAGTTCATTTTCCGTGACTTACGACTGAAGCGAATTTAATTATGTAGGTTGTATGTTTCGCAAAAGAGCTGAAAATGAAAGGTTATATCTCAAAGATTCGTATCCATGAATATTATTTTGCTGTTCGAGAAAACAATTTGCTTTATTTCACTATATTATTTTTCCCCTAATAATGGATATTTAATGAAATATATATAATAGTAAATTTTTTTGATATTTTTTACAATCAATATAAAGTCTTTTAATTTTCCCTTATGCTATTTCTCTCGCTTTCTCAAATCTACATGCTTCCATCTGTAAAATATCATTCTAATCGTAGATTACCATTTTTTTGAAATTCTATCGACTCACGCAGTTTCCGGCGAAATCTGTTAAGCTACAGAGTATAGTCATGAAATATTTTGTTTCTATCTAAGTTTTTTTGAATTACTTGGTACTTGGTTAAAATCACATCAATATAGAATTTCTTCCAAATTTTTGTTAAGTTGAACAACTTCCTGCTATTTGCGGATATTTGCAGGAGTAACTGAAAATGGCATGACAATGCCAACGGCAAAGCTGCAGTTTGGATTTCTGGTCGTTTTTAACAGATCGTTAATATCAAGGAAAAAGAGAATTGAAGACAATATAGAAGCTAGGGGCACATAGCATTGATAGTGAAGGAATAAGAGAAACAGTTGTTAACTACCAGAACGCCCTTTGAGCGCCATAAACGAAACTTTTCATAGCGTAGCTTAGCCAATAACCCGCTAGGCCAAACACAATCGAACGCCTTAAATATATGAAGTAAAACCGCTCGAGATTCCCTAAAAATTTCGATTCCACGATATATGTGATATAAGTTGAACGAGTTTCTGTTAATCTTTGCTCACGAAAGCTATATTCGATAATATTAAATCCATCCAGATAGTTTAAAAAATGTTGATTGATAGCCTCATCCATAACTTTAGATATTACTTAAAGCAATACCACTGGTTGGTAATTATTTGGGTTTTACTTTTTTTTTGGTATCGACTGAATTCTAGCGTATTCCCAGGAGAAGGAATACCTGCCATAGTTCTCAAGAACTGTGCGAGGGAACTAACACCAGTTTTCTGTAGACTTTTCAACCTATCCTACAGAAAGGGAATATTTCCTTCCTGCTGGAAATGTGCCACAGTTCAGCCGATACCTAAAAAAGGCAAGAAGACCTTGCCAAATAACTACCGACCAATCGCACTACTCTCAATAATATCGAAAGTCATGGAAAAGGCTATCAATCAGCATCTTCTAAAATATCTTGAAGGATTCAACATTATTAGTGATCACCAATATGGCTTTCGTAAAAATAGATCAACAGGAGATCTTCTGACTTATGTAACACATGTTTGGAACAACGCAATTGAACACTTTGGAGAATCTCGAGCGGTTGCTCTTGACATATCCAAGGCATTTGACCGTGTTTGGCACGATGGGCTGTTGGCTAAGCTACGGTCTTATGGTATGTCTGAAAAGTTCTGTTTGTGGCTCTCATGTTTCCTCAGAGAGCGTTCTTTACGAGTGGCGGTTGACGGATTTCTTTCTAACACCTTCACTATCAACGCCGGTGTGCCCCAAGGTTCCATACTGTCTCCTACTCTCTTCCTCATTTATATTAACGATCTGCTGGAAAAGACCGAGAATCCAATCTACAGCTTTGCAGATGACAGTACACTTATCTCTTCATTCACTTTGAACGCTCGGACATCGACTACTCAGACGAATATCCGCAGACAGCAGGAAGTCATTCAACTTAACAAAGACCTGGAAGAAATTCTATCTTGGGGTGACAGTAACCAAGTGGAATTTAACGCTACAAAAACCCAGGCGGCAGTTTTTTCTAAAAAAGTTAACGTTGCAGAACCCGACATAGTTATGTCGGGGCACTCCATCCCTCTAACATCGTCACTCAATCTGTTAGGCGTTAATTTGGGAGCAAATATGTCCTGGCATGAACATGTTGCAGGCATAGCAAGAAGAGCTTCTCAAAAGTTGGGAATATTGTTTCGAACCAGAAAGCTCTACACTCCACAACAACTGTTAATTCTTTACAAAGCTCAAATTCGACCAACTATGGAATACTGCTCCCATGTTTGGAGCTCCGCTCCCAAACATACACTGCATTTGTTGGATTCTATCCAGAGAAGAGCTGTTCGTCTGATTGGACACCCGGAACTGACCGACGGCCTTGATTCGCTGGAACATCGAAGAACGGTTGGCGACTTGAGCCTGTTTTACAAGTACTTTCATGGAAAGTGTTCGAAAGATGTGGCCCGTTTAATTCCTCCCAGAGCGGTGCATATTAGAAGTACACGTCGCGCTAATGCTTCACATCCGTATGAGGTTCAGCTTGTTACTCCTCGTACAACGCTTTTCAAGCAGTCTTTTATATGGAGAACATCATGCCTTTGGAATGGTTTACCCAGGACTGTGTTTCCCATCGAGTACAATCTACAGCGATTCAAGAACAACGTGAATCGCTTTCTCCGCACACGTGGCGCTCCTGTAGCGCTTTAGGGACTTCCCTGTAGCACGTGTGCTAGACCCATAAAAAAAAAAAAAAATTCCTTTTCTGTAGGATAAGTTGAAAAACCTACAAAAAACTGGTGTTAGTTATTTTACTCGCGCGTTTTTGAGTACTATGACAGGTATTCCATCAGTACCAGAAGCTTTTATAATGTCTAACTTCATTAAGATATGGTTTATGCTACTCTGTCTAAACATAAGATCCAACACCTTTGATTGCACATTGGGAAAAGTTCGATGGGGTTTTACCCTAGAAATTAACAATAGTGGGCGAAGCAAAGAGTTCAGCTAACAAATTGGCTTTCTTAACAAGTGTTATTGCCATCGGGCCGTATAAGAAGTGAAACTTTAGCGAACGATCAAAAGACCTGAAATTGTTACGGCAGGTAAAAAATTAAATTTTAATTCTTTGATTATGTGTCTCCTTGGTTTCATCTATTATTTATTTTATTGGAATATTGAAACATAATTAAAACAAGAATTTTTTCTTCTTTATCACGGTTTTTTAAGACGCAGTGTTTGCCCATGTCCTTGTGCATATTATTTCTTACGTAGAGATAAGGAATATTATTGTATCCATATAAAGCATATCCGAGGAAAAATGATAGGTCAGAAACACGAAAGCTTTATATATTATGTGTAGCATACCTACGTTAATTTAGGGAAAAATAATGAAATATAGACTCTTTTGTATTCTGTATAAGCACGTCCAAAGGATTAGCTGTTTACTTTATGGGTTTAATTTTCAATGTAGAAAAATCTATATGATTAATTATTCCCACGCTCATTTTTAATTTATATTTAAAATTTTAAAAATGAATGAATCTCGAAAACTTTTTCATATATATATATATATATATATATATATATATATATATATATATATATATAAAAACGGACGAAAGTCCGTTTCTCAGCTACCCACTGTACTTTTATTTGTCGAATCCATCCCGAGACACGTTTCACCATATCACGGCTCATTAGTCGACCTTGGATCGACAAACAAGAGAACAGAATTTTCCGGCACTTACCATAAGTCAGTACTGACGGCCAATAATGGTAAGATATAACGCCTACCTCGTAGGTGGCACTTCATCGGAGGCTGACTCGCTGCAGCCATTTGCCGTTCGCGCCACCTGTGGTGAAGTATTGGCAGTCTGCTAATCACTCCGTTTCAATATATGTACATAGTTAGCAGAGTTGTTTTTGTGTAAAATTGAAATAATAGACACACTTTAAGTAAAATTATTGGTGTTCCATACGGAACACTTGTGGAATCACTTCGATGTTAGTCTGTCCATTTATCTGCCTGTCACACCAGATTTTCTTCGAAACTATTTGGCATACGAAATTGAAATTTTTCACAAATATAGGAATTGATCAGAGCTGTGTACTTTTGAAAGTTAAATTTTGACTTAAAGGGTTAGTTTTGGGGAGTGAAAGTGAAAAAATAATTTTTTATTAGGTCATTGAGTGAGGTGTCAAATGACAGCTTGTAAAAACACGAGTTCAAAAATATATATGACGTAATACTTGGGCACACTATTCTTTGTAAATCGCTGTCTCCCCTATTTGGAAAAATACTGACTAAAAAATTTTGAAAAAATTCTGGAATATTCTCCATCAAGTGTAGATTGAGCGAAAATTATCACGTGTATAAAAAAAAACTTATTGACTTGATAGTGTGGCAGAGGTTTTTTTAACATACTTGTCAGTACACACACTAGTGGCCAACGAACAGGTAAAGAGACGAAATAATTTTATTTTAATTGTTTATAATTAAGCAAATATTTAGGTAGTAAATATTTATTTTAAACTTTTTTTTTTTATGGGTCTAGCACACGTGCTGAAGGGAAGTCCCTAAAGCGCTCCAGGAGCGGCACGTGTGCGGAAAAAGCGATTCACGTTGTTCTTGAATCGCTATTTTATTGTAGCAACGCATGGTGTGTTCGTTGATTCCTGTAGTGCAACTCAGGCATTGCTTTGATTTTTCCCGCCTCGGTGGGTCTCGGCTTACTCGCCGACACAACACTTTTGGCAGGTCCATTTTCAGTTGCCCGATCTTCGTCGTTTTGGTTGAGCTGCCATTTCCCGCGACGTCCTTGACCGTTACGTCGCTAGCCCGATGCTTCTTTTGTTGTTATTACTAGATTCTGAATTAGACTGGATTGATTTATTGGCTATTTGGTAGTTAAGATGCTATAACTATTAAACATTATTGACTGAGAAAGAATGTGAAAATACATATTGGATCTTAAGATATATACATGTCAGGAACTTTTTGGCTTATTTTGGTTGGTCTAATTAGCCTGCTGAGTCAGTATCTAACTAGACATGTTTGTAATCTGCTCCCTCAATTCTTTTATTGAAAACTGCACTATATGCACTATATATATCTCCGTAACATAAATTTTTATTTTAAAGGACGGTACGCAACATTAATTGCGCAAATCCAACATTCACTTGACCGGTTTTTTATAGATAAACATAAATAGGATTGAAGGGGTGGGAAAAGGGGTTAGAGATTTGGCTCTGTATATATTTTGTCCTTTTCTGGGTTCTTAGAGTTTAAGAATCTAAAAATTATATTTCTTTTTTTTTATTCTTGACAGAATCAATAAATAAATTAATGTGGTGTGACAGAATAGATCTAGAGTTCAAAGCGGTGTTTCTAAAAATCCCAATATTAGACATTGGTAGCGTGTATGACTCTACCAGTATTGCCATGTTTATATATTTAGTCTTTCGATAAGAACTACATAATACGTTATTGCAGACAGAGGCACTCTGTGTTGAGGATCACCGTTGAATCTGAAATGTGTTAGTACATTTTATTCTACAGCCTTTTCTTACCACACCCGGTCTTTGTTCAAAATATTGGATTTTTAGTCTCTGACTGGACCCTCTTTGTGGCTACTGCTGAGACGTGGCGCTGTATAAACGAGAAATTCTCTTAAAAGCGTTTTTGCCAATGTCTTGAAGACAGAAATAATACAACCTTTTCAAACGACACTATTTCTTACAAAAATAATAAAATGAAAAGGTTTAACACATTAGGAACTAAAGAAAGAAATGACCTAATGTTTACAATTCTAAGAATTAAAACTAATGGCCAAAGTATATATGGTAATTTGGAGGAAATAAAATAATCGGAAAGAAATTTAAAATCAAAAGAAAGAAAATTAAAATTTAAAATCTCTTTAAATTGTAATAGTGAAAAATTCTTTAGCATAGGTCGATCCTCTGATCCAAAAAGAAATTTAAGTAAAATTCTCCGAAAATATTAAACATAGAAAGAAAAATTATTTACTCGTATATTAGCAAAAACATTTAAAAATAAAAACCTCCCAAGTGCAGGTCGCAATTAGTGTTCGGTAGGTACCGTGATTGTTTTTAAAGTAGTTCACTCGTAAATCCACTTTTCTTAAGAATTTGATGAAATTGAAATATAATGTTAATCTAAATGTTTTTCATTTAATTAAAAAAAAAATGACCGATCGCGAAGGGCGATATTCACAATTAAAGTGCACATAATTAACATGCAATAGGCTAATGAAATAAAAAAAAGCATAGTTTAGTGTATATGTTAAGAACTTTTCTTTTTAAAATTAATAAAAATTGGTAAAAAAAAATTAGAAAAAATTTAAAATGAAAATAATTTTTTTTATCGATTTGTTGAAAAGATATAAATATTTAATATATTTGTTTAAAAGAATAACCGCATAGTGAGTTTTGACACACATTTTGACAACGCTGTATGTCGTCATATTTTACGCGCCAATATTCAAATAGCATTTAAAATTAACAGAAATTAATTTGTAGGTTAAATAATTTATTGAATAAACACAATATATTTATCAACTCTATCTACAATCATCAAATTAAAATATTAAATGTATTAATTAAAAATTTGAATTTATGTCTTGATATTTATTATTTTTTTCTTTAGTATTTAAAAGATTTATATTTCACAAAAATACGTTTGTAGGTTCAATAATTTTTCAATACTTTAAGTTAATATTATATTTATTTAACACTCAATTGATAGCAATATTAAATATATATATAGTTTTATAAATCTTCTCTTTAAAACTAAATAAATAATTAATGATACTCGTGATAAATAATAAATTAATTACTTTATTTACTACTCGCGTATCTTTGATTACACGTAGTTTGCCATTGTCTTGTCGACTAGTTAATAATTGCACTATTCCTGTAGAACCCAATTTATCATAAGAACAATTAAATGGGAGGAATCAAAACGTCCACTACGGGCAACAAATACGTAAGGTTTTGGAGAAAAATTAAAAAACTGTTGGAAAGAAATTAATGCGTCCTTTAGGATGATTGTTTTGATAGGTTTACCATATAAATACAGGTCGTGATTAATATGTTCTAAGCCCCTAACTTTGAAGGCCTGGTAACTAAACGGTTGCTTAGGCCTAATATAAACATTGAATGCTTTATCCCGGTATTTCGCCGTCATTTTCAAAATATCACCTGTACTTGAAAATCCCGATGTTTCTAAGTCAAAATACACTAAGCCACAGCCCTCGGATTTAATTGAAACATTATTCAATATATTAGTTAACGCATGAGGATTAATAATGTCACCAGTATGATAAACATCCATTTGCTGTCCACAATTTGATTGATATTGTACTAATTTATGTTTTTCTTTATTTGTTCTTGTGGCCTCTTTATTTCTAACCAATAAAAGTTTTTTCGTTGCAAGCAAATTAGCAATTGATTATAATAATTTTTTATTTAAATTTCTTTTTTTCTGCCATTAAGTATTTTAACTTTTTGTATATATATATATATATATATATATATATATATATATATATATATATATATATATATATATATATATATATATATATATATATATATATATATATATATATATATATATATATATATATATATATATATATATATATATATATATATATATATATATATATCAATCGGTTTTATAACGTCTTCCGTCTTCCGATGCCTAATTTCCACTCCTCCCGGTTTCTCCATCCCTCCTCCTTCAGAGCTCTCTCTAGTACTTCCTTGTTGATTCCTGCTCTCCAGCTTTGGCGTGGTCTTCCTCTCTTTCTTTTTCCATGAGGGTTCCAATTTAAAATCTTTTTAGGTAGTCGGTCTTGTGACATTCTCTGTACATGTCCGTACCATACCAACTGTTGGGTTCTGATTTCGTCCACTATATCGTGCTTTATTTCTAAAACTCGCCTTATCGTGTCATTTGGTATGCGGTCTTTTCTGGATTTTCTGGCTGCTCGTCTCCAGAAATCCATTTCTGTAGCTTTTAGTATTTTTTCTGTTCTTTCCTTTAATGGCCACACCTGGGAGCTGTAAGTTATTATACTTTTCACTATTGAGTTTTAAATTCTCTTCTTATTTTCAATGGTTATGTTTTTGTCCCATAGTATACTATTAAGCATTGCAATCGCTTTTCTTCCTTGGATATTCCTCTCGAATATTGCTTCTTCCAGTGTTCCGTCCCTAGATATTCTCGTTCCCAAATACTTATAACTGGCACAGTGTTTGATGGTGTGTCCTGTGGTCAGTTTCAAGTCCTGCTGTTGTCCTCCGACGCACATGTACATGTACTCATCTTTTTAATATTGACTTCTAGGCCCCATTTTTCATATTCCTCCATAAATTTTCGTGTCATGTATTCCATATCATCGATGTCCTGAGCGACTACTACCTGGTCATCTGCGAATGATAGCGTGTATAATGTAGTATCGTCATCCAGTGGTAATCCCATACTGCTGCATTTCCTTTTCCAGTTCTTCAGTGCACTCTCCAAATAGATTTTAAATAGCGTTCGGGATATACAGCAGCCCTGGTTGAGACCCTTTGTGACCTGGAACCCTGTTGTTATACCATATTTGGTTTTCACACTACTTCTTGCGTCTTGGTATAAGGATTTTACGGCTTTAATTATTTCGGTGCTTACATTACTCTGTTGTAGTGTTTCCCACAATCTCATTAGGGGCACGCTGTCGTAGGCCTTTTTTAAATCAACAAACAAAACATGGACTTCCTGATCAAATGCGGTTTTCTTTTCTAGGATTTGTGTCAGTGAGAAAAGATGGTCTATTGTGGATCTTCCTGCTCTAAAGCCTGCCTGTTCTTCAGCTTCTACGTCCGCGTATTCTGTTTCTATTCTATTTTTAAGTATTTTTCCGTATATTCTGCTAATAGATCCTGTAACCGTTATTCCCCTATAGTTATCGCAATTATTTTTGTCTCCTTTCTTATGAATTGTTGATATGTATGATATTTTCCATTCCTCAGGTACTTCTGATGTGTTAATGCATCTTTGGAATAAGTTCCTCAAAGCGCTAAATAGCTTTTCAGTTCCGTATTTTACTATCTCTCCTGGGATGTTTCCTGGTCCTGGAGCTCTACCATTTTTTAGCGTTTTACATACTTCTTTAACTTCTGATGTTGTTATCCTTATTGGGGATCCTCGTATAACTATATTTGGGTTTCCATGTTGGGTACTTTTGAACTCTGGTCTATCTTCTGTTAGCATATTTGTAAAATATTGGTTCCATTTTTCTGGTGTTATTGGTGAGAAGATGTCTCTTTTCCGTTCTGTTCTCATATTTTTAAGAAGTCTCCAGCTTTCTGTGCTTTTTCTTCCTCCTATGTAAGTGTTGAGTCTTGAGCATGTCTTTTCCCATTGGTTTTTCTTTTTGTCACTAATCATTTTGCGTACTCTAGCTTGGGATTCTTTGTATTTTACTTTGTCGTTTGTGCTCTTTGAACTTAAGTATTTGTGATAGCTTTTCCGTTTTTCTTCAATTTCGTATTTAATTTCTTCATCCCACTAATATGGTTTTTGCTGTTTTTCCCTTTTCTCTTGGTACCCTAATGCTTCCAGTGCGGCTGCGTGTAGGCATTCCTTTATATACTTATATTCTTCTTCTATATTAACAAATCCCGTCCGTTGTATCTTTTTGTATTTATTATCGGACTATACTTTTGGCTCCGATTGTCACTAGTCACTACCTTAAAATAAAAGTTTTTGTTACGGAGGTATAAAATGATCCGTGACTGATACTGATATGAATGAGTTATCAACAAAGTTCGTTTATGATTTTTGTTTTTATATACCAGAAAAAATTATCAACGGTAATGCAATCGTGATAGTAATAATTTCCATTCAGTCTACACCTGATGGAGAATATTCCAGAATTTTTTCGACATTTTTTGATAGTACCCTTAGAGATAGAGTGGGGGACAACGGTTTTTATAAAATTTTTAAAAATAATATAAAGAAAAGTTTGCGTGAGTATTACATCATATATATTTCTAAACTCGTATTTTTACAAGCATTCATTCGACACCACACTCGTTGACCTTGATTTTTTATATATACCAGATAGATTACACAGCCCCACAAAAAAAAAAAAAGTGGGGTATACTTTTGATGCGATATATCAGATCCGTAGTATTTTTGCCCGCTGATCACGAATCTGACGTCAGAATATCGCCATCACATCTCAATTTTTTTCTAACCTCAAAAAATAGGTAAAAATTAGTAAAAATTAAGAAATATTTACTCCTAAAAATTGATTCAAGCTTTTTCATGAATCCAAAGATGTATTAATATGTATTCGGACACGCTAAGCTAATATTCATCGGTTGGATTAAGCCATACAGTTCTGTTTTCTTTCTAACCTCAATAAATCAGACAGATATAGTGCTTCTCGAATGCAAAAACGAATTCAAATTAAAATTCAACCGATCCTTACCAAATTTGGTACACGGGGATTTTTTGGGTCGCTGATCACGAATCTGAGGTTGGATTTGCAAAATTCAAGATGGCAGATGTTTTCGCGCCATTTTGAACGCCGAGAAAATTCATCGGTCGATTTTTATTCTTCTACCTGCATCCAGGGCACCTCCACGTGGTGACGGTGGGCAACGGTGTTACTCCACTAGCCGGCAGAGTCCCTGGATAACGGCTTAGATGCCGTCATGGCAGGTAGAAGAAAGAGAATTACGATGCAGGGACTCGGAAACCCAGTATCGGCGGTTGGTCAGGGTGGGAAAGCGGGCCCGCAGCCGTCGTCATCCAGCGACCGTAGCTCTTCATGTGTGGGTGACTTGGCTCATGTAGAGTATAATGCTACAAGAAAACAGTCTCACGGTACAAGGACTTTTCATAAGTGCGATAAAAACAGTGATTCATTTTGTTATATTTGCTGTCAACACGTATTGAGTAAAATGGGGTCACCGATAACGGATAAGATTAAAACCTTATATAAGGATTGTTTTAACATTGAAATACAGCACCAGGATACATATTGGGTTCCCCACATCATTTGCAGTTCTCGCAAAATAATGTTGTACATTAATAAGAAGACGATTAAATCCAGACCAGCAATATGGAATAGACCGTACAGTGAAAATGATTGCTACTTTTGTATGAATGTTGTATCTAGGCATAACCGAAAAAATAAAAGCACTATTACTTATAACGATGTTTCGACAGTAACACGACCAACTAAACTAATTCCGCCTCCTGAACCACTTGATGCTGATGTTATGGAAACAAATGATTTCACCTTATCAGTTCATGCCGAAAACATTGAGACTGTCGAAAAAGATTCAAACACTGTTCCTAATGAATGTTCTAGTGACAACCTATCATATACTAGTGACACAGATAAAGAATTTCTACCATACAACCGTAAACCAGAACCAATACTCGTATCACAGTTAGAACTTAGTGATCTAGTCAGAGATTTAGGCTTATCCAAAGATGGTTCAGAGCATCTTGCTTCCTTTTTAAAGAAAAGACATTTACTTAAGCCAGAAGCTACGATTTCTTATTATAGAAACAGAGATGAAGAATTTCGAGAATATTTCACAATGGACGAGGAATTGTCACTTTCATATTGTACCGATGTAAAAGGTCTAATGGATGAATTTCAAAATAACTCATACGATCCTGAAGAATGGAGACTGTTCATTAATTCTTCTAAACGGAGCATTAAGGCAGTTTTGCTGCATAATACTAACGTTTACGCTCCCATTCCAATTGCTCATTCCACAGTTATGGAAGAGCAATATGAAAAAATGAAGCAGCTTTTGATAAAAATAAAATATGCTGATCATAACTGGAAAATTTGTGGAGATCTGAAAATTGTAACAATATTGCTTGACCAACAGTCAGGGTTTACACATGATCCCTGTTATAAATGTCTGTGGAATAGCAGAGACAGGGAACGTCATTATAAGAAAAAAAATTTGGCCAACAAGAGAATCGTTCACTCCTGGTGAAAATAATGTATTGTTTCCACCATTGGTAGATCAGGAAAAGTTCTTATTCCCCCGCTTCACATTAAGCTTGGACTTATGAAGCAATTCACGAGAGCATTAGATACAAACGGCCCATGTTTCAAATATTTGCATAAAAAAATTCCGAAATTTTCTGAAGCTAAAACTAAGGCAGGCGTATTTGACGGGCCACAAATAAGAAAATTGTTTCAAGATTCATTATTTGTTACTAAAATGAATAAAGTTGAAAAAGCTGCTTGGCTTAGTTTTAAAGAAGTCGCAACAAACTTTTTGGGAAATAATAAAAGTCCTAAGTACAAAGAAATAGTCGAGAAAATGGTAAAAAATTTTTCAAACATTAGGTTGCTTAATGAATCTAAAATTACATTTCCTGGACTCCCACATCGATGATTTCCCAGATAATCTTGGTGACTACAGTGAGGAGCAAGGGGAACGTTTTCACCAAGATCTGAAAATCATAGAAAATCGGTATCAAGGACGATGGGATGACCATATGCTAGCGGACTATTGCTGGTCGCTAAAAAGAGAAACAAGTCCTCAGAAGCGTTTGGGCAGAAAGCCTTTGAATAGGTCATTCGCGGAAAAAAAGAACAAGATACAGCCAAAAAAAGGAGAGTTAGGCGCGGGTCTAACCTTCACAATTCTATGGCTTAAGGGTCTACTATTTGAGAGTATATGGTTTAAAAGTCCTGGTTTTGAGTTTATTGGGTCTCATTTTTAAAGTTACAGGGTTATTGAGGTCTATTTTTTGAGGTTACAGGGTGTGGAAGTCTAAGGTTTCAGGGTTTAGGGTTTAAGAGTATCAGGTTTGAGGATTCCCCAACTGTATACCAAATTTGGTAGGAATCGGTTGGTTTTCAAAAATTTTGTCCGCCATCTTGGATCCGCCATTTTGAATTTTGCAAATCCGACCTCAGATTCATGATCAGCAACCCAAAAAACCCCCGTGTACCAAATTTGGTAAGAATCGGTTGAATTTTAATTTGAATTCGTTTTTGCATTCGAGAAGCACTATATCTGTCTGATTTATTGAGGTTAGAAAGAAAACAGAACTGTATGGCTCAATCCAACCGATGAATATTAGCTTAGCGTGTCCGAATACATATTAATACATCTTTGGATTCATGAAAAAGCTTGAATCAATTTTTTAGGAGTATATTTTTCTTAATTTTTACTAATTTTTACCTATTTTTTGATTGAGATGTGATGGCGATATTCTGACGTCAGATTCATGATCAGCGGGCAAAAATACTACGGATCTGATATATCGCATCAAAAGTATACCCCATTTTTTTTTTGTGGGGCTGTGTTATCAAAGGTAATGAATGCACTTTCCGTCAGTCTAGACTTTACAGAAAATATTCCATAATTTATTCGAAATTTTTGAATTAGTACTCCTAAAGATAAAGTTGGGAGGGATAGCAATTTTTGGCAAATTTTTTTCGTATATTTTTTTGAACTTTCATTTAATACCTCACTCGATGACTTTGCAAAAAAACTTTTTTCATTTCCGATTTCACATCCAAAACTAACACTTTAAATCAAAATTACACGGCTATGATTGGGCCATCAATTCCTATATTAGTGACAAATTTCAGGTGTGACAGACCGACAGACAGATGAACACCGAAGTGTTCCCATAAGTGTACGGAACATTTATGGGAAAGCGTACGGAACATTTATGGGAAAAACTAAAAAATTCTTCAAATACTTGTTGTTTTACGAAAATCGACTGAACCGGACAGATCTAAAACGAGACTGAATTCTTAAATTTCTAAGTCCAAAGTCTTCTTCGGTACCACCCGTTTTCCCTTTTCTTACCTTAACTGTATACAAAACTAACCTTCACTCAGTAGCGATACAGTTTTCATTCTTAAAGCACTCCCTTTTGTTTGGTTATTTCCTCGTACTTCCTAATGTTTCTCCTAGGTGTCGCCATAAGTATTACGACAAAAATATTTTGGTCGTTTATTCTAAAACTCGTTCGAAATTTATATAATACTTCACGAAAAGCATAAATTAAAATCTTATACTAAGAAAATCCGAAGAGTGATTGAAAAAACCCATTATCTTCTTTTTTCTATTCTTTTTTCAATCTTATACTCAGATAAGACCCTTTGAGCTTCTCTTTACAACTATAGCAAAAGTAACTGTTACATCACAGCGATATAGGGAAAATTTTCTTCTTTTCCTCTAATTTTTCTATGTTATACGAGAAAATGACTTGAAAATGCATTTTGATTATTTCTCATGGTTTGAGATGGTCAGTAGCATGTGGTAGGTCGTAAAAATGCCCGTTTAAGGTTACAGTTTTTATTTCTTAAAACTTTATGAAAGTATAATTTGCGGTAAATATTAAACCGGAAACTTTAAAGTTAAATTGTTTATAAACAAAAGAGTACAAGTGTTACAAGATCTAAAATTCTACTTCTATTGATACCCCAGAGAGGATAAACCCATACTATTGCTGTATTCAAACTATGCCTATCTCATCATTCTTACTGCCCTATAAAGGTTAGACTGAAATGATTATACAGAGTGATAAATTATTAAAAATATATTTCTTTAAATAAATTAAATAAACCCTTACAGTAATTGTAGATTAATCGCAAATGTTAACTTTGGAATTTGTAGTTACAAGGGAAGGATCCGGTAAATAACTGTAACAGTTTTTGTTTCATTTTAGATAAATATTTATTGAAAGTATCTAAACAATAAACTTATAAGTGCACTTTAAATCTACAATATAGACTTTACCGTATGTTACCAATTACCCACCGATAGAGCAACATCTGAAACGGAGGCAGAAATTTCTCAAGTTGAAAACTTTTCATTAAACTAGCAGCAAACTAAGCAAAAGTCGACTTCCATAGAACTAAGCGTAAAGTTGAAAACCACGACACATCTTGATTTAGTTATTTAATAATACAGTTAGTAACAAGGACATTATTCAAATTATTTCTAGTCTAGAGGCGCACCTAAATCTCCGAAACTTTGTCTCGTGTGTAAAATTAAAGCAATTTGTCACAATTTATAAGCTTCTGCAAGTTTTCTACGGTAAATCTCTTTATAACAGTTTCGTCGAAATAAATAATCATATTTTGCTAAGAAAATGGCATTACGAATGTACCTGTGCAATGTTCTCTATCTCACAGCTATGTCGTCTTTTCCGTGAAGATGATAACAATGCGGACCGTCAAAAAAGGTAATGCGAGCCACGCACCTAAGTTGATTAAAAAGAAATCTAGTCTGTACTGAGCATAAATTTTTATATTTAACTGCAAAAGGTTTATTTGTATTAAAAAAGCAAAATTTTCAAAATAATTCCCATCAAATGATCCAGTTAGATCAGGGATGTCAAAGATACGGCCCGCGGGCCGCATCCGGCCCCCCGGGACGTATCAATAAGGCCCGCGATCGCAATGTGTCACAGAAAGAAGAATCATGTTTTTTAAAGCTTTTAGACTTCACTCGATTCCTCTACGGAAGTTTTAAAATGCGCACACTACATTTATAAGTAATTTCAAGGGCAGCGCGTGCCTTGACAAGCGAGAGAGATAGACAGTAACGCCATCTCTTAGCAACAAGCGGAAATACCCTATTATTTTTGTTGAGAACAATAGAATCTTCCACGCGCTTCGAGTCTAGACTAGAGCTTTCCTTATCGATATTACGAGTATAAAAGGAGTGCGTCGGCGCGACGTGAGTCAGTTGGGTGTGAGTCGAATAATCGAAGCGATACGGTCGGAGAAGGATTTTAGTTGTACTACGAAGTAGTGATTGTGAAGGTATTGTCCATTTGTTTGTGTCGTGCGCGTGCGATATCCATAATTGTTGTGTCGAGTTCCATAATTGTTACGATTTTGGCATAATGTCACAAAAACGTAAAGTTGATAGTGAGTGCAGAGTTTTTCAGTCTGAATGGGAAATTGCATATTTTTTCATAGAACCGAAGGGTAAACCATTGTGTTTGATTTGCAATCAAACAGTTGCTGTTTGTAAGGACTTTAACTTGAAGAGACACTATGATACGAATCATAAATCAAAATTCGATTGTTACACTGAAAAAATAAGAATGGACACATTGTCATCTTTAAAATCTAAACTTCAAGGTCAACAATCGATGTTTACTAAAGCTAATACTGAGAGCGAAGATGCCCTGAAATCAAGTTTTATTATTGCATTAGAAATCGCGAAGAGATCAAAACCTTTCACTGATGGTATTAAAGACTGTATGTTGAAAGTTGCCGATGTTTCATTTCCATTTCAAAAGTCAATAATTCAAAATATTTCGCTGTCAAGAAACACTGTTGCTTCAAGAATAAATGATTTATCTCAAAATTTGGTTCTTCAACTGAAGGAGAAAATTAAGGAATTTACAAACTTTTCACTGGCTGTTAACGAGACCACTGATACTGTTGATACAGCTCAACTTGCTTTTTTTTATACGAGGTATTAACAGTAACTTTGAAATAACTGAAGAACTATTAAAGTGCGTTCCATTGACAGGTACTACAACAGCAAATGATATTTATTCTGCAATTGAGCATTTGATAGCAGAATATGAACTCTACTGGAATATACTTAGCAGCACAACTACGGATGGCGCTCCTGCCATGGCTGGCAAACATTCGGGCGTTGTAACTAAATTAAAACAGAAAACATCAGGGAATTTTGTGGGATTTCACTGTATAATTCATCAGAAATCATTGGCATCCAAACATTTAAAAATGGACCATATCATGCAACCTATCATTAAAATAGTAAATTTTATAAGGAGCAGAGGACTAAATCACCGACAGTTCAGGCAGTTTTTACAAGATTTGGACGAAAAGTTTTCTGATGTTCCTTACTTCACCGAAGTACGTTGGCTCAGTCGAGGAGTAGTTTTAGAAAAATTTTTTGCATTACGTGACCCTATTCAAGCTTTCATGTTAGAAAAAGGCAACCCAATTGATTACGACAATGACTGGTGGGTTGATTGTGCCTTTTTGGTAGATATGAATAAACACTTGACTGATCTGAATGTAAAGTTACAGGGTAAAAATCTGATTGTCACTCAAATGTATTCATGTATTCAAGCCTTTGAAACAAAGTTGAAGCTGTGGGAAAATCAGGTAAAAAATCAAACTTTGGATCATTTCCCTCATTTAAAATCATTTGGCACAGTGAACCAAAAAAAATTGGATCAATATTCTCAACTTCTGCAAAATTTGATCACGGAATTCAACAATCGTTTTGAAGACTTTCACAAAATGAATGAAATGGAATTCCCAATTTTCAACAATCCATTCAATTTTGAAGCTTCACAGGCACTAGTTCATTTGCAAATGGAGTTGATAGATCTTCAATCGGACAGTATTTTGAAAGAAAAATTTAAAGAGATTAACGCTCTTACATTTTATACACAATATTTAAAGAGTTTGGATAACTACCCGGAATTAAAAAAGCATGCAGCACGCATTCTCTGCATGTTTGGTAGCTCCTATTTATGTGAGCAGATGTTTTCCGTCATGAAAATAAATAAGAACAAACATCGCACAAGACTTTCGAATGAACATCTCCAATCAATTCTTAAAATAATTACAACGAATATGATACCTGACATCAATGAGCTTGTCACAAACAAGAGAAGTCAGGTATCTGGATCCCCGAGCTCAAAATAATTACCCTCTTTTGTAACTTTGATATAATTTTTAACAACCGTATATTATATACTATATAATTAAATAAATAAAATGTTATAATAATTCAGTACATTTTTTTTATTTGAATCTGGCCCGCCTACACATTCTAAATTTAATATATGGCCCTCTGCAAAATTGAGTTTGACACCTCTGAGTTAGATGGATTAATTTAAAAAGGCTCTATAGTGTACTTGTTTGAAGTTGATAGCAGAATTCTCTCATTGTTGATGCAAATACATGTTGGGCTGCGCCCAAAAAAAAAGAGATTTCTTATGCATTTTACTTGATTTTGCTGTTTTGAATTATTTTTAAGAGTTCACCCTATTTTAGGCAGAAAACCTCTGCTATACAATAGTCATAAAATGTAAATGACGGTTCATCGGTAGCATAGCCGTCCGAGCGTAACCTGCTTTTAGTGTTTAATAAATAAAATTATCTTTAAAATAAAGTTATAAAAATATAAGATTTATTACCAAAAATATAGATCTATGTGTAAAATTAATTAAAACTTTAAAAAATTAATTAATTAAAATTTAAAGAAAATTCTATGTGTAAATTCATGATATGTAAGTACTTTAATTACAGTCAAAAACAATCATCATCTTCAAAATCTGAAAACTCGCCTTCTCTTAAATTGATAATTAAGGGTTCTATTTCCACAATTACTTCGATGTATTCGTCAAGTTTCCATATTTTATTTTCTTCTTCTATAACATGTTGAATGGCATTTTTCCAATTATCATCTTTAATTCTCTCTATTCTAACGAGTAATAATTGCCTTACGTCTTGAAGTTTGAACGTGATGTTTTCCCTTGCAACGAAACCTTTCATTTGTGCCCAAATTAGCTCTATGGAATTCAATTCGCAATGATATGGAGGTAATCTAAACACTGCAATATTCCGTTCCTTTGCCATCTCATCGACTGCGTATTTCTTGAACTGTGCCTTATTTTGTTTCGCAATTTTGAGAAGTTCCGCTTTAAACATACTATCTTTATGTTTGAGATTTTTGTTTCTTATCCGTTGAAGAATATCCCCTTTCTTTCATGAATTTGTCGGGAGTCGTTCTAATAATCGTAAATGATATGGGGCATTATCTAATATTATAACTGATTCTGCTGGTATACATTCAATCATTTGTTGGAAGTACTCCTCAAGAACATTGGCCGTCATCTCCTCATGGTAGTCTTTAGTTGACTTTGATTCGAATTCTAACAAACCACCGTCGAGAAATCCGTTTTCACTACCAATATGTGCTATAATTAGCCTGCAACCTTTTCCTGAAGGGAGTTGAAATTCAGTTGACCAACCTTCCATAAACGCTTGTTTGGCACTCTTAATGTTCTTGTCAGTCCAGAATTTTTTCACTGTGTGCCCCTCATTAATCCACGTCTCATCTAAATAAAAAATATTTCTTACTTTTGCTCGAAATTTTCTGATGGCTCGTAGATATTCTCTTCTCCAACAAAGTATTTCTGTTTTATCGATAAGAACAGATTTTCTATTGTGTTATTCCCAATGAAAATTCAGGTTATGAAGGATTTTTCATAATTTCCATTTTTTTAAATCTGGTAAGTCCTGATCTTCTCTGATTTCTTGCAAAACTTTATATAATGTAGGTATTTCTTTCTTAATAAAAAATGATGTAATTTTTTTTTTTATTGCGTTTTTAAAGTCTTCATCGACCTCTAAGGGCTCTTTTCCTTTATGATTCTGAGGTTCGTTGCAAGGACGGTACACGTTATCCAGACAATTCAAAATGTCTAATGGATGTTAATAAACTATTCTTGATTACAACAATATTTGAAAATAGTTTCTAAATTTTCAAATTACGTTATTTTATTTGAAACTCCAGGAGTTTACATTATTCTATGTAGCTATAGTCAAATCTATATCTGCGAAACGAGCAGAAAAACGTGTACCAGAATTAAAAACATCAAAGGGCATTTACGTCTTCGTAACATTTTCACTTTAGAACTTACAGAATACCTGCATGAAACAGGATATCAAATTCTATTTGACCAAATAAATATCCTTGCAACAAATTCCTTTTTCTGTACTAGAAAATCGGGAGCCCATCAGAATATCTAACATCCCTCAACCTAATCGTAATGTGGTCTTTACCTCCCATCAATCTGAGAATAGATCATCCATGAAGCCCCCTCCCCCCCCTCTATTCTGGTTCGTTAATATAAAAGGCGTGTTATAAATGGAATTAAATGCGTGTTAGATTCCGAAGAAATCAGTGCTCGCAACAAGCTCTAGCGAAACGGCAACATCACTCTTCCATTTAGAAGAGAGGTTAAATCGTCGAAAGGTGTATGGGTAAGCAGTTGTCAAGTTAGACAGTGGTATAGATAATTTTGTATCGAAAGGTTAGACTCCTTTATGTAAGGTTTACGTATTATTGTCGAGGAGAACTCTCTATCCATATTTTTCTACAATTGTGTTGGCTACAGAAATATACCATCTTCTAATGTAATAAGCAATTTTCGTAACACGCTTATGTGATTGTTATAAAAATTGCTTAATACTGGTGATATATCTATATAGCTAAACTAATACAAAAAATTATTAATAAATGATGATTCTCGATAATAACGTAAAACTAACTCAAAGAAGTCTCAAACTTTTGATCCAAGACCAATGTCACCACTACCTCAAAAAATACATATAGTAATAATATTTTTTTAACTTCATGCCCATATTTATTTTGCCAATGCAATCGGTGACTTTTCGTTATTTGTATAATTTAAAATAAGTAAACATAGAAATTCAACAAATCGGATATATGTTAAGAACACCATAACAAAATGTTAATACTTTTCTTTAATTAAACATCAGTAAGATACTTAAATCATTTTTTAGTAATTTACAGTATTTCACGAAAAACAAATATGTTTTTTTAGAGTACGCTCCGCGACGTAAACAAACAGTCGCCTATAACGGTAGACCTTCAACACACAATAAAAACTCTCTCTCTCTCACTCCTGTTGATCTTAGGTGTAACAACAGACATTTTCAATTGTATTTAAATGCGTAAAAAAAAGGAATAGATTTTCAATTAAATTCATTTCAATATAGTAAACTATTTTTATAACTTTTTCTCTCTCTCTCTCACTTACTTTATATATATATATATATATATATATATATATATATATATATATATATATATATATATACAGTCAACTCTCTATATAGTAAAAGACCAAAATGTTGACCGAAATTTCACTATAGAGAGTTTTTCACTATATAAAGAAAAAATCCGTATATATTGCTATGTATGTAAGACATTCTAGGTCTTGAAAAAGTTGCACTATAAAGAGTTTTTCACTATATAGAGTTTCACTATAAACAGTGTCGACTGTATATATATATATATATATATATATATATATATATATATATATATATATATATATGTATATATATGTATATATATGTATATATATATATATATATATATATATATATATATATATATATATATATATATTATATATATTATATATATATATACATATATACATATATATATCATTTCAGTTGGAGCTAAAATATAAACGACAACAAACGAACGAAATGAAAATACATCTACCACATAAACAGTGAAAATGAACTTTGCCTTCTTCGAGGTGCAGAAATATAAAATCGATAATTATTATAAATATTTCCTCTTAAAGGTTAAATACATAACTGAAGCTTAAATTTTACAGATACCGTTTAACTATTGTTAAAAAGTTAAAACAACTTATCAATGATTTTTTTAATTATTTCACTCTGGTCCACACTAGTGAGAGGACCAAAGTGGCAATATGAAAATTACAAACTTCAATGTGCTGTTTTGTGTAGTTTGTGTCCTACATAAGCGAATAATTCTAGTGACGAGACCAATGCGTGAAGTTTTATATATACATATATATATATATATATATATATATATATTATATATATATATATATATATATATATATATATATATTTATATACATACATTTATAAGGAAACCTGAAATAGGTAGGATTCGAATTAATATAATTAATCATTCTTCCAATCTAACCCCACCTAGATTTAGTTAGTTTAGAAGTTATTTTTGAAGGTCATTTGCTTTTGAAGCTACACTTGTATATCTCAGTGTTATGAAATTCACTGCATATATTAAAATGTAGTAGCAAATTTAATCCTTTTTTTTGAAAGTCGAAAATTTTTGAAAAATTAAAAAAGGGGGAAACTGCATTCTACCAAATTATTTGCAAAATTGACCCGTCCCTGAATGGCCGTTACTGTAAGCGCAGGTATATGTTGCCAAATTTGAAAGGCTCAATAAAATTTGATTTTTAACAGTGTTCCTACAAAACTTGTATAATTAATTTGTTGCTGTTACGAAGGAATTATTTTAAAAGGTGAAAATTTTTATATATTTTTTTATTAAATTTGTTTTTTTTTTTTAGTTTCTTGAATAATTGGGAGTTATCTTATAAGAAATTTTAGTGCATTAGATTCACCTATGGCTTGTTTTAGACAGATTATAGTTTTATAATAGTAGACGTGAAAAAAAAATATTCATGTCACATTTATTCATCATTTCTTTAGGGTCTTTATTATTGAGATCCGCTATTTAATGTGAATTTTCTGCAAGCGGTCTTGCCATAAGGAGTCGCTAGTTCCAATATATGCAGTGAATCCCATAACACCCGGTATATAAATATATATATAAATAAATGTATATATATATATATATATATATATATATATATATATATATATATATAATATATATACATATATATATATATATATATATATATATATATAATATATACATATATATGTGTATGTATATATATATATATATATATATATATATATATATATATATATATATTTTAGTCGAACGGTAGTTTAAGTGGACAGTTGAGGTTTGCAAAAAAGCATCTTATCTCTCTTATCTTATTAATTAATTTATTCCAGCATAGAGAGCTGTTGATCCCCATCAATAAGTAACTGCAAGCAAGAGATTCACTTCTTAAGTCAATGTCAGTACGTGTCTATCTGTAGTTATACTACTAGCGTAGATCACTATGTCAAGAGTTTCCAAAAGATTAAAAAAATGTAGTAGACTTCGTTTTTATGGTGAGCTTGCGTCCAAACTTTCTAGCGGCACCCACGCAATTTTCTCTGAATTCTGATAGTGACATCGATCCAGACAATATTTCACCACATCCTGCATGTACTTATGAGATACAAGCAACATTGGGCTTCATTATTCCTGACGAGGTTAAATCAATGATCATAAGTCAAGTCAATTGAAATTGTCTATAACACTGTTTATAGTGAAACTCTATATAGTGAAAAACTCTTTATAGTGCAATTTTTTTAAGACCTAGAATATCTTACATACATAGCAATATATACGGATTTTTTCTATATATAGTGAAAAACTCTCTATAGTGAAATTTCGGTCAACATTTTGGTTTTTCACTATATAGAGTGTTGACTGTATATATGTATATGTATATATATATATATATATATATATATATATATATATATATATATATATATATATATATATATATATATATATATACATACATACATACAATACTTTAAAATTTTTATGAACCATCAATTAATATTTATTTTCGATTCTTGGGATTTGGGTTCATTTCATGAATATTTGCTATTCAAATTTAAACTTAAACTGACGTTTCGCCCTTTGATTCAGGACATTTTCATTTTTTTCTTTATTTCTTGAATCTCACACATTTTATTTGCTAGTAGAGTAGTATATATATATATATATATATATATATAATATATATATATATATATATATATATATATATACATACATACATATTAATAATGACAGAAATTCCTAATAAAACTCGGTAACCACTTACATGAAGTTTCAAAGTGCCAATTATGTTGTCTAAATGGAACAAGACGTGTGGATGTTGCACAACAAAATTGATTAAAAGCTTTGGAATAAAGTGTAGCTAAGGTGCTAACTTATTTATTCCATTAAGTTTGCCAAAACGACATTATACCAAGAACTCGTTCTTGAGCACAAGTTATAGTAACTAACCCAGACTGATGAAATTGTTTCATAATAATGGCGATAAAGAAATAATACGCAGTAAAAGGAGATTTTGTTCTACCCACGATATAAATGTGAAAACACGAGACTCCAAACTTCATTGAATTTAATAAGGAATATGATGTCGGTGTAAATATAATTTTCTTTAGAAGTTTATAAATTTGTTTACTTTTTCGCTTTCAGATTTTTGGCAGAATAATTTTATTTTCACCGCTCACTGTACAAATATAAACAACTTTCCCTTTCTATTGTTAAGGGGGAAAAGATAGTTAAGCCGTCTAGTTCTTTAAGAGAAAGTTGATGCCCATCACACTTCCACCAACACAATGCCTATTCATTTTAAAAAATGTTTTATCAGGATTCGGTTTTTCGGTTGAAGCGACTTCGACTTCATCAATCTTTTTTAATCGGATAAAAGTCTCGCTTACATCAATACGAAACTTATTTTAAACTCAGCGTAGAAGTTTTAAAGTAAATTCAATGTGGATTTTTATTTAAGTAAAGATAGGGATGGTACAAAGTTAAATCGATCTTAAATTTTGCATTGCATTGCTGACAACACTTTTTTTCTTTTACAGTTGTCAGATAAAAATATTAATTATTAATATATAATAAAAGACTGTTTTTAGTCAATTTCCACTGGTTTATTTAAATTGTGATGACGCGTTTCGCTGTCGATGCAAATTCTTCAGATCTACATTTTACACTGTTAATTATTATAATTAATATAAATATTAATATAAATATTAATAAGTTTAATTTTGGTATGAAACTTTCACAGATTACAGAGCTTAGGTATAGTTCTTGTTATTTTCTCCTGTATCGATTGTATAAGTAATGCTGACGTTTCGCTGATCATCCTGACGGCTTCCTCAGAGCTTGATTCGAGAAGTAACTTTTTCGGAACGTATCATGAAACTGATTTTATTTTGCTTGCGAATGCTTTTTATATTAGTAGACCAGAATGGGGATAGAGCAGAGCTTCATGAATGATTTGTTCCCAGATTGCTGGAATTTTCGAAAAGGCTAAGCCACCCACCACAAATATTTCAAAATCAGAACTCCTAGTATTGAAATCACGCATTACCTGATTTTTGTCTTACAACGTTTCACCGGCAAAACAGATAGTTTTGTCTTTTCATCTTGTATAACAACTCAAGGAATTTAAACTTGACCTTGAGGATATTTTGGTCAGCTTTAATATCGAGTCTTTCTTTACTAACGTTCCGATTCCCGATACTCTTAACTATTATTGCCTATGCTACAAATTTTCCCTCAGATCTCCTTATTCTAACTGAAAAATGTCTGGAATTTATTTTCTGTGCCATGTATGAATAAATATCTGGCACGGCAATGGGTTCTCTTCTTTTTCCAGTTATCGAACACATATTTATGAAACACTTCGAAAAAGAAGCCATCGACATATTTCATCTTAAATTAGAACTCTGGAGACTTTACGTTAATGACACTTTCGTAGTTTAGCTAAACGGTTAAGAATCTCTTCAAAGTTTTCTCCATCGTCTCAACTCCTTACATTCAAATATCTTTTTCAGGTTTGATATTTCAAAAATTATTCTCTTTTCTTTATAAAATATTCTTATTAATCGGAAGTCAGATATGACTGGGTAAATCAGTATACGGAAAACCAACTCGAATCATCATTTCGCCCAAAAAGACTCAGTGATCACGCCTCTATTCACAGAGCTGTATCAACTGACAACAATTACCACCAGGCTGCGCGTTCATCAGAATTCTACCTTATATAAATAAAACTTACTATCAACGACTACAGATGAATAAAGTCCATATTTCAACGGTGCCCCACTGTTCTCTCACCGGCAATGCATCTCGGGACTGTTTTATATATACGCACTTTGCTTATATGTGGATATGTACGCATTTTTCCATACTAAAAGCTTCAAACAACTAGTTATTCTCCATGCTTTATTTGCCTGATTTAGTACCTCTTGATATAGATTTTTTGAACTGTACCCCCAGATATGTGCAGTGCATGTTGTGTGCTATTGTTTTGTTATAGATGGCTAATTTACATCTACCATAATAGGTTATTTAGCTATATTCATTGATTATGTTTTTTCTCCTGATATTCTCATGTTATAAGTATTTGCTGTTGTTTGGAAACGATATATTACTCGCTGTAAGTCATCTTCATTTTCTGCTGTTAATATTGCATCAGCATAGCAGAACGTTTTTAGAGTTTTTCATTCCATTTTGTATCCGCTGATGACCTCATTGACAATATTTATTATTTTGTCCATTATTAAATTAAAAAGTGGTGGACTCATGCTACGCCTTGTTGAATTCCAGATGATACTGGTACTTCCTGAGTTAGTCCTTGCTATGTCTTTATACGTATCTTATTGTTTTTATTAAATGTTTAGTCACTTTAATGCAGTTGTTGTGTAAAATCTGTAATCACGTCTCTTAATTGTACCCTATCGAATGCTTTGTTTAGAACAACTAAGCACAGAACAGAGATTTATTGAATTTTAATGATTTTTTAATCAATTGTCGGATTGTAAAATATCAACTGTCGATCTATTTTCTTGAAATTCTTGCTGTTCTTCACTTATTTTGATTTTTTTGTTATTTTTGCAGTCATGATTTTGGTTTTTTTACTTTAATTTATTAGTGCTATTTAATAGGGTAATGGTTCTATAACACAGGGCAACAAAAAAATATTTTTGTTTTGGTGCCTGGGATTTTAGAGCTGATTTTAACTATATTTGGGACGCTAAATCTATACATGCAATCCGTTTTTTCTCTATCAGCTCTACTTTTTTAGATACATCAACTTATCTACCAATGTGGTTTTTATTCAGTATATTCATTTATGAGAGTTCTAAAATTATTATATATTCATTAATGTAGGTACAATGGTTTTATCGTCAGTCTGTAATTGAGTAAATTCCAGGTAAATCTATAAATAGTGGAACCATTGCCTATCAGGTACCTGAACTGACCCTTTTAATCACCTAACTCGGGTAAGTCTCGTCAGTTTGTGCGTTCTTACTAATGAGAGTAGATCGAATTCGGCGTGTTATTTTATGTTAAGAAAAGAGTGTTTTTGTGTTATTGAACAGAATTAAAATGAGTTCAGGTTCCAGTTCAAGAAGAAGTTGTGGAAATCAACCTGATGTGTTTTGCTATATATGCGGAGAATACATGTTTCAACAAAACAGACAAACTATTACTGACTTTGTAAAGCGAGCGTATCTTGGATACTTTGGAGTTAAGCTTGGTGATCAGGACAAAACGTGGGCCCCCGCATCTCGTATGTAAAACTTGTACAGAGCATTTACGGCAGTGGACTACCGGGAAAAGAAAATGTCTAAAATTCGGCGTACCAATGGTTTGGAGAGAACCAAAAAAACACTTCAATGATTGTTATTTCTGTTTAGTAAATACTAATGGAATCAATCGAAATAACCGCAGTAAGTGGACTTATCCCAATTTAGACTCGGCAATACGCCCTATCCCCGTACTCAGATGAAATACCGATTCCAACATTTCATCAGCTACCACATATCTCTGATGACGAATATTTTCTCTCTGATCGCTCTTCTGATGCTAATAAAAGTTTTGATACTAATGAAACTAACAGTGACTATGAGGGGACGTCATCAGTTCCTCAACGCTTCAATCAAAATGAATTAAATGATCTCACCAGGGATCTCAATTTATCGAAAAAAGCTTCTGAAGGACTGGCTTCTAGGTTGAACGACAAAAATTTACTGGAACAAGGAACCAAAATTACCTTTTACCGTACAAGAGAAATAGATCTGCTACCATTCTTTTCTCAAGAAGACAAGCTTGTATTTTGTCACGAAATTAGCGGACTCATGAAAGAAATGGGACTTTCTGAATATATTCCAGATGATTGGCGCCTATTTATTGACAGTTCAAAGCGAAGTTTAAAATGTGTCCTTCTACATAATGGGAATAAATATGGTTCAATACCACTAGCTCACTCAACGAAACTGAAAGAAGAATATAATACCATAGCTTTGGTCTTGCAGAAGATAAAGTATTACGAACATCAATGGATGATTTGTGTAGACTTAAAAATGGTAAACTTTCTTCTTGGGCAGCAAAGTGGTTACACGAAATATCCGTGTTTCTTGTGCCTCTGGGATAGTAGGGACAAAACACACCACTAAGTTAGAAAAGATTGGCCTCAGAGAGAAAACATGGACGTTGGGGAAAAGAATGTCATTAACGACGCTTTGGTTGAAAGAGAAAAAATCATACTTCCTCCGTTACATATAAAGTTGGGCTTAATGAAGCAATTTGTAAAGGCTCTTGATAAGAATGGGTCTTGTTTTGCATATATAGGGGTAAAAATGCATCAGTTGAGCACAGAAAAACTCAAAGCAGGGATATTTGACGGCCCACAAATAAGACAATTAATTAAGGATCCTGCCTTCATAAATTCAATGAATCAAGTTGAACGAGAAGCTTGGACATCATTTGTTGCAGTTGTAGAAAATTTTCTAGGCAAACATAAAGCTCAAAAACTATGTTGAAATGGTTAACAAGATGCTTAATAGTTTCAAATCCTTAGGTGCAATATGAGTATTAAAATACACTATTTACACAGCCACTTAGACCGTTTTCCAGAAAATTTAAGAGACATGAGTGAGGAACAAGGTGAAAGATTTCATCAAGATATTAAAGTTATGGAGGACCGCTACCAAGGAAGATGGGACATGCACATGATGGCAGATTACTGCTGGAGTTTAAAAAGGGACTGTTTACAAAAACATTCAAGAATGTCGCGGAAAAGAAGCTTTCCAAGTGTTGAGTGACTATTTCATTTCTTCAATGTTTTTTTTTTGTTCGTAAGTACGACATAATATTGTATTTTGTATAACTAAAATAAAAATTTCGTATCTACTTTTGTTTACTACACTTACGGATTTGAGTTACAATAATGTAACTTATATTTCTCTAAAATTGTATATCTTAAAAATTTGAGCTCCTAGGTACAAACGAATACGTTATTTGAATTCAGGACATCAAATTGATATAGAATCAGCTCAAAAAACCTCGACACCAAAACAGCTATTTCCCTGTGTAATTGTCGGGCTCGTTTTTATTTCCTTCTTTAAATATTAGGATCGTAATACTATTCCTCCACTCTTCAGGAATTTTCTTGCTTAAAATTATCTTTTGAAGTAAGATTGTCAAGACTTTTTATTCCAATACCTGACTTTTCCTAAAGCTTTAAAATAAAAAGAAATCTCTGAAGATTTATAGTTGTTCATATAATATTAATTGCCTGCCCATTTAACTCCGCACGATTATATATACATAACATGAAATGTAGTACGTTTTATGAGATGTATAATCGACGACGTAAATAAACTAAATGACCTTTAAATCTTATTGGAATCGACTTTTTAATTTGCCCAATATACCTTTGGTCACGATCTTTATAACTTATCTCATATATTCCACTCTTTTCGCGTTCAGTCTTCCGGAGATATTAGTTGTCTGATGACTTATAACCTGACGTGAGGTCTATATTATTAAATATTAAGTTTTTGTCATAACCTAGCTATATCCTTAATTCGTGAATAAACGATGAACTGTTTAAAATGAAATAAATCGTTAGAAATGTTACAGTACCTTTACTGTTGATGTTGTATTTTGACTTTAGTCGTGTCGCTAGTAAGGCAGCTTTGATGATTTCACGTCTCTGTTGCATACATATTAAATATTATTCTTAGTTACTTAAACAAGCAAATTTATTTTATTACCTGAGCTAATATGAACTACGGTTTATTGGCACTAAACCTGTATACATAGAATGAATTGGCGTATCGCTTCTGTTAAAACGTAAATATATAGAGGATAAACACGGTGCGGGATTAACTAATAAAACCTGATTAGTTATCCTAAAATGAAGATAAATGTTAATAGAATTTCTACTTGCTTCAGCTCTCTTAACTAATTCAAAAATAATTTATAAGCCCCCCTTTAATGAAGTCTTATACGCCCGGTACACTCCCTCGAAATTCGCTTATAATGTAATAATGGTGCCTGGGCTGAGAATATGACTGATTTTCTAATTTCCCGAGCTAAAATCAAACTAGAGTTTATTTGGTTAATCTAAGACGTTTTAATACAGGCTATAAAGGGAGTCTCCGGGGGAAATATTACTTCTTGAGAAAAAGCAGAGAGAAGGTTGGCAAATTTGTGTTAGTTCAGAACTAAAGAGAAAAAAAAAAACGCTTTACCGTTTTAAATCTCAGTAACCATGAATTTATAAAAAGATAGTCGAATAGTATTGTACGGTTACTTAAAAACAATATTTGCGGGCGCAGGTAATTTCCACACCACTAATCCGTTTATGACTTAGACATATTTAAGGGATTGTAATTGCAGAAGTAAATTCCACACCGAGTACTTTCAGGTAGAGGATGAGGGTTGATAAATGGGTGGTGGTACGCACCGGCCTGTTCAATTAAATCATTATTAAAAACCCTTCTACATATCAGTTGAGTACATATTATTAATTTGCGATTATTACTTGGTTGTGTGTATATTTTTTAAAGTGTTGATAATATGGAAGCAAAGTTAATAAAAAGTAATCGAGGAAAGGACATGTTATGTGTGAATTTCTACACTTACTTTCGACAAAAGGTGCTAAAATGTGGAAAAAAACATTTTGGAGATATTGAAAAAACGATTGCAAATCAAAAGTCACCGTTGGGCCCGAGAATTTAGTTACCAGAAGTGAAGGACTCCATACACACGAAGCCGACACCAAGAAGCTGAATCGGCAAATAATTAGTAATTCCTGCAGAAGAAAAGCCGGAGAGCATATGAGTGAAAAGCCATCGAAAATTATCCGACAAGAACTACAAAACACGCTTCCTGAAACAGAAACAGAAAAAGATGTCGAATATATTAGAAAAAACATTTATAACCATAAACGAAAATTTTTGCCAGAACGTAATCCAAGAAGTGCTGAGGAGGTGCATAGTGTTTTAGAGACATTTGAAAATCAAAACTAGCAAGGGTGAGAATTTTCTATATATCAATGAACTCGAAAGTGGCATTATTGTTTTTTCTTGCACTACAAATGTCAATATGTTGTGTAAAATATCCAATATATATATGGACGGCACTTTTTCATACTGTACTAAATATTTTACACAATTATTTACAGTGCATGGTTTTGCAAACGGTCATTACATTCCATTATTATTTTGCTTATTGCGTGATAAGAGAGCTGAAACATACAAAAATCTCTTCACATTATTAAAATGTAAGATTTATTCAACAGATACACTGTATTTTAATCCAGAGAAAATTAACTATTGACTTCGAAAAATCTATTCATAAGGCAGTATCTGAAGTTTGGCCAAATGCTAAAGTGTTAGGATGTAGATTTCATTTACACCAATCTTGGTTTCGCAAGATACAGAATCTAGGTCTAGCTAAAGAATATTGCGACAAAAATTCTGAAATTGGTTGTTGGTTAAAGTATTGTTTTGGCTTGTCTTATTTAGCACCCGAAAAATTAGGTGACAGTTTTTTGCATACGATTTATATTCTATAAAACCTGAGGATGAACGTTTAAATAAATTTTGTGATTACCTACTGGAAACGTATATAGAGGAAGGAGCCGATTTTCCAGTTGAAATATGGGCAGAATCGAGTCCATCTTTAACTCGAACGACTAACTGTTGTGAGTCCTTCCATTCCCATCTAAATAATTCTTTTTATTCTACATATCCGTCTCTGTATACTTTTATATCATTCTACTATGAAATAAAAACATATATTTTTGCAAATATCTAAAATTTTCAATAAAAACTGATTTAAAAAAAACCCGTCCAATTTTATTTAGTTGAATAAAGCATAATTATATTTGCTTGGTGTGGAAATTACCTGTACGATTTAAGCACCCTTATAAGGTTAGTGTGGAATTTACCTGTTGTATTAAGGGCGCAGGTAGTCTTGGTGTGAAATTTACTAACGCCGATATTTGCATGTAACGGTCAAATTTTAAAATCTTCTGCCCCATGACACTACACAACAGTTGATGGACTCATTCAAGAGTCAATTATTGCTCCTAATAATGTTAACATAGTTAGCAAAACCCGTGTTGAGTACAAAAATAATGACTATAGTGTAGTGATGTTAACTGGACGGTTATAAATTTGAATAAGGTCACATTTACACAGGAAATCTAACAAACTAATAATTTTTTAAACCAGTGACTGGATTTTCATAAAAAATAATCACACCATTTGCAATATACGCTTTATAAACTGATATACTATTATTATTTCAATTGCCTACTTAGTCAACTAAAAAGAATGAAAGAAATTAACAATTCTCCGATTACTACATAATTAGTGCATTGGTTGAAGACAGTACGTTTTATTTTATTCAAGTTTCTAAATTTGACTTATTTTAACTTGCTAATAATTTGTACTATACCTAATAAGTACAAGCCTGTTATGGCGACTTACGAAAACCACGAGAATTTTTTTAAAAATTATTTATCTAGCTATGAAGGAAAACTCGCAAAACTTTAAAAAAATATATTTTTTGGCCACAATAACCCTCGACACTACAAGTATTACACCAAGTCCAGCGTTTCTTATGGTAGTTCACTCCTGACAATCGGAGCCAAAAGTATAGTCCGATAATAAATACAAAAAATTTATAATACTCAATGGTAAAGTATTGTTATATATATATATATATATATATATATATATATATTATATATATATATATATATATATATATATATATATATATATATATATATATCTGTGACAATTTGCGACAAATAACTACCATTGCTTTCTAAATTGACCAAATGTTCTTGAGAAATTTCTTTCTATGCCAGCTCCTGCTCTGATAAAATGACTTTGAGGATCCATAGTACAGAAACTTTTTTTATTTTTAAATCTTCTTGCACAATCTCAAAAACTGTAGTTTCAGATATTCTTTTGACATAAGCAAATTTTCTATTTCTGAGGACTTAATTGAGTCTCCGCCCCATCAAAAATGTTTGAACTAAAATTTTATTTGAAGATAAGATGGTCCTTCAATACCGTAAACT
Organism: Pachyrhynchus sulphureomaculatus; assembly: GCA_019049505.1. Classification (NCBI taxonomy): domain Eukaryota; kingdom Metazoa; phylum Arthropoda; class Insecta; order Coleoptera; family Curculionidae; genus Pachyrhynchus; species Pachyrhynchus sulphureomaculatus. The sequence continues at coordinate 172,810,344 of CM032453.1, forward strand.
CTCTTAGAAGAAAAACTATATCACTGCACGTTGCTTCAATCATGATTTGGAAGAGAGAAAATCATAAAAACTGCAAGATAGAACGAACTCCTACAAAATTTCATCAAAGTACCTAGAAAGGCCACAGTAATTTGAAAACAAATTATTTTTTATGATTTTTTATTATGTTTTTCATTCTTTCTAGTTAACCCTTTTTATTTTGATTAATTTCTAACAAGTAATTATTTTATTCTTTTCTCAGTCATATATTTGGAATCCTTATAGAATTTCCTTCAATTTAATACCTAACTTGACATATTAAAAACATACTTGACTTGACAAGATGGCGAAAAATATAATTGAATTTTTAATATAGCTCTTCGATAAATATGAAATTGTACAGTCACCAGTTTAGACTCGCTCTATCGGAAATCTGTTATGATTGACGTGCTCTTTTGGATACCATGTATGTATTATATATATATATATATATATATATATATATATATATATATATATATATATATATATATATATATATATATATATATATATATATAAATATATATATATATATATATATATATATATATATATATTTATAAATATATATATATATATATATATATATAATATATATATATATATATATATATATATATATATAAATATATATATATATAAATATATATATATATATATATATATATATATATATATATATATATATATATATATATATATATATATATATATAAAATATATATATATATATATATATATATATATATATATATATATATATATATGTATATATATTTTAAGAAAATAATAAAAGTTTCTGTCGTTTTAAATTCAACTCGACGGGTTTTACTTTTTTGGTTTAGTTACCTGAAATCCGTTATATTGAATTGTATAGCCAGTGTCACTCATAAAGAATTATTCAACTGGTGATTCAACAAGATGCAAGTATAGGCTCTATATCAGCGGTGCTCAAACTTGAACTGCTGGCGATCTACCTCAATATTGTTAGACTACGATCGATCGACTCTGAGAGACTGCAAGTAAGTGTGATGCAGGATTGCCGTCTAGGTAGGGTCTATCGTGGCATAGATATTAGTTTTCCGCACAATATGCATTTTTTTAGTCAAGGTAAGTGTAGGTCTGCTCTAAAATGTCAATGAAAAAACTCATAATTATTCAAAATTGCGAGTTTATTGGTTCTTACAAAACAAACGAGTTCTAGTGTCTAAACTTAACTAAAGAGTGATTTTGGATGTTGAAGCGTGGCACTGCATGTTCTCACCATGCTGTCCATAAGATGGTACGTAATTACCGAGTGCTAATCGCAAGCATGATGTTCGTCAGTTAGTCGATTGCGATATTTTGACTTAATTATCTTCATTTCAGAAAATGCAGACTCGCACAAGTAAGTTGACCCAAACATTGCCGTCAGTTGAAGGACGATTTGCCTTAGATTCGGATATTCATCTTCAGATATAAAACACCAGAATTTTGTATCAGATGCTGTGGCTTTGAGATGTATATCTGATATAATCTGCACTAACTCATTTTCAACAGAACATGAGTCCATGTGAAACTGACTTGCTATTTCAGTAGCTAATTCTTCAATGTTTTTACACGAAAAAGGATAACTCATAAATGATGAGATATTTGCTAATTTACTGAAATTATAAAAACGTATTTCGACTTGACCCAAAATATTTGATAATTCTGCCTCATAAATATCATAATTCAACTGAGGAATCCTTGCTTTCAAAGACGGAAAATTTTTTCAGATCCTTTCTTTTCAGTTGATCTATCATAAGTTGCAATTTACTTTTGAATGCGTTTATTGCGCTAATCATCTCAATAATAGTTTTTCCTTTACCTTGAAGCTCCAAATTAATGGTGTTTAAATGCATTGTGACGTCTGTCAAAAATGCCAAATCAGTCAGCCATTTCCGTTTTTTCAGCATCTGAGTGTCATCACCTCTTTCGTCCAGAAAAGCTGTTATTTCGGGCAATAATTCTTGAAACCTTTTTAGGAATTTTCCGCGACTCAACCACCTGACGTCCGTGTGAAGAACTAAATCAGTGTATTCAGCTGACTCACTATCTTCCAAGTGCAATTTAAAGAGCCCCCATTGCAAGCTACGTGCACGGAAGAATCTCCTCCATGTTTAGAACTTTTGAACACAAAACTTGTTGATATATAATGCAATGGAAGGAGAAAAATGAAGGGAAATCATCATTAGCTCGACACAATGCCACAAAACCGTTTTCGTTTCCATTCATTGCTGGTGCTCCTCCATCGGTTGTAATGCACACTAGTTTATATATTGGTAGCTTGTAGTTTGTTACAAAATTGAAGAAAACGTCATATATATCTTCGCCACGGGTCTTTCCTTTCAGAGGAATCATTGTCAAAAACTCTTCCTTAGCCGACATGTCATTGAATACCATCCGAATAAAAATACACAGCTGGACAGTGTCTGTCATATTGGTGGATTCGTCAAACTGTAAAGAAAAGTATGTACATTCCATGATATCATGTTTTAGTTTATCTGCCATGTCCTGACTCATGACTTCAACATGCCTTGTGACAGTCGGACGAGATAACTGAAGTTCTCTAATAGCAGACATAATCTCTGTTTTATTTTTTAAAATCTCCAAATAAAGTCTCACACCGCTTCAATAAATGTTTCCTTCACAACCAATCCATCATCAAATGGTTTCTTGTGTTTCGCCAATATATGAGATATTTTAAATGACGCGATCGTTGGAGCTTTTGATTGTTTTGCTGGTCTTGTGAACATGGTTTGTTCTTTTTTCAAACAAGTTATCAAATCACGTACTTTTCGTTTTCTTAATTCACTCTGGGACGGAAAATCATTTTCATAGTTTTTATGAACCGTTTTATGATGCCTCTCTAAGTTCCCACGCTTAGGTATTGCAACTGACACACGGCAAATCAGACAAATGCACTTATCCTTTATCATACAAAAGAAAAATTCTTCCTCCCAATCGTTATTAAAATGATAAGTTTTACTTTTCTTCGCCGCACTCATTTTGGACTATTTATTAATAAACTTTGTATCGATGTATCGCCTTCAAGTTACAACTCAGACTGACTGCTATTCCTGCAGGCGCAACATTTATATCGGCGCGAACGAAGTCTCGAATGTTCCCGTCAAACACGCCGCCCGAAGTTTCTAGAAAAATCGGCGGGAATCAAAAACGCGGCTTTTCTTTGACAAGTACCGTGCGTTCCTTTGATAAAGCCGCCTTTTGCCGTTAGCAGGGGTATTACGATAAAAGAAAATGATGAGGGGGTTATTCTGGCCTAATTGTGGATCGAATAAATTTTAGTAGTTTATTCATTACATTTTGTTTTAGTTACCTAAAACAAAATCTGTGAATAGTTCTATATCGGAATTTTTTTCTCGAGATCGATTCAAAAAGCACTCGCGATCGACGTGTCGATTGCGATCGACCGTTTGAGCACCCCTGCTCTATATACAAAGCGATTAAAAACTTTACTCTATTTGCGTAAGAACTAAAAGAAAAGAAATGAAACAAAGCATAAAAATTAGTCATTTTTCATGCAGTATTTTACAATGAACCTCTCAAATATATACATGTATTTTTTTGAGCTTTATGTTCAATAATGAATTACTTTATGCATAATCGACCTTTTTATTGTTACTTAAGAAAGAAATAATATATAGTATACAATGTTTAAAGTGCTTGATACCACTTTCTAAAGAATAGCTGATTGCTCCGCATTTTCCCACCTCAACTCTTTTATTACATATTTTTGCTTATCAATCATCCGACGTGGATTTATTATCATCAATCTTTTTGCTCGGCTGTATTGATCCAGATTTAAACTACATAACAATACATTATGATCTTCTTATTTAAATCTGTGTGTTACTTAGCAATATTGGCAGTGAAATTTTTTAATCTCACCTTGTATGCTTGTCTATATAAGTAACGTGTGATAAATATATAATGTATGTTGAGAATGGGCAAAAATATTCCACATGCCTGATTTATGCTTATCCGTACACAAAGTTAGACAAAAGTTAATTTTAGTTGGATAGTCTAAAAGTTTTAATTTTCGTGGAATCTAAAACCTTTAGCAGTCCAGCTGATTTTTGTTTTTGACTTTGTAATATTTTATGTTGTGAATATAATACTGGAAAGAAAAGAACAAAGTGGTGGACAAAGGATTTTAAACTGACGGTACAAGACAAAAAACCAGCAAAAAAAAAATATATACTTACCAAAGAGCTAAAAGACCAGGAAATATACGACAAGAAGCGATGAGAAACAAAAGAATTATTGAAGAAAGCCAAACAACAAACATGGGAAGATTTTAGAAAGGAATTAAATGGAGGATACAAAGATAACAATCGAAAATTCTGGAGCACAATCAAAGGTCTAAGAGGGAAAAGGAAGAAAGTAGATTTTGGCGTAAGGGATGAAAATAACATAATTAAAACAAATTCTTTTGAAAAAAATGGAAAAAGTCTGGAGAAGACATTATGAACAAAAATTTGATCTAGATGAAAAAGACAAAATTCAGCCAATAGTAAACACAGCTGGTGGACAACAAGAAGGTGAAATGCACTAAAACAAAATTGATATCAAAGAGCTGGAAGAGGCAATAATTGACATCAAAATTGCTAAAGCAAGTAGCGAAGATAAGGTAGACCCAGAAATGAACAAATACATGGGAAAGAAAGGGCTAGATTGACCGTATAAAATATTGTCAGAGGCGTGGGAAATGAATAAGATACCTGAGGAGTGAAAAAAACAACATAATAGTGCCCATATTCAAAAAGGGGGACAGAACCCGGTGCCATAACTATTAGCCTGTTACCGGTAGTATACAAAGTCTACACAAAAATAATACAAAACAAACTAAATATAAACGTAGAAAACAAACTAGAAACTGAGCAAACACCATTCAGGGAGAAGAGGCAAGTCTCAGATAATATATTTGTATTAAGACAACTTATAGAAAGGAAAATAGAGGCGGGAGAAGAACTCCCGTATTTATAGACCTAAGGACGGCTTTTGACTCAGTATAAAGACAAGCGGTAGAAAATTGTTTGAAATTAATAGAGACGCCTAAGCGCACACGAGCAAAAGTGCAAGTAAATGGAAATAGATCAGAAACATTTACAATTAAAAAGGGAATAAAGCAAGGAGACAGTTTGAGTCCGTATATTTTTATAATAGTAATGGATAGACTACCCAAAAATACGAGACAAAGAACGTCCGAAATTACAGACTACAGGGGGATATAGAAATATGATGCCAATCAGAATGGATAGCTTATTATATGCTGACTAGCCGTGCCCGCGGCTCCGCTCGCGTGGACTTGATTCACCTTTATCGTCACTGCTTATTCGTTATGTTTATATTATTATATAGCTCGAGGGGCCTTAGAGGCCCATGGCTTGGTTGCATACTTGTCTCCACTTCTTTTTTGTCTCCTGTTAGCTTATCTCAGTGCGGGATTCCCATCAACTCCGGATCTTGCTTTACTGCCTGAATCCATATAGATCGAGGTCTACCCTTGCCTCTTCTTCCAACCACTCCTCCTCTTATTAGGGCTTGCTTTGCTTGTCTTTCTTCCTTCATCCTTGCCACGTGTCCCAACCATCCTAATCGCTGGCTTATTATGATTTGGCTTATAAGGGGTTTTCATATATAGGCATTTTAATTCGTAGTTTGTTCTTCTTCTCCACAGTCCCTTTTCTTTCCTTCCTCCGTAGATTCTTCTCAAAGCTTTCCTTTCCCACACCTCCAACGTCTCCTTTTCTCTTGCCTTCAGTTTCCACGTTTCGCATCTATATGTCACCGTGGGTCTGACAACTGTTGTATATATTCTTTCTTTTGCTTTTGTTCATATATTCTTTGATTTCAATATTGGATTCGTTGCCCCCAAACATCTCTGTCCTTTCGCTATTCTTTCTTGTATCTCCGTCCTTTCTTGTCCACTCTCTGTTTTTGTTACCCCCTGATAATTAAATTTGTCTATTTTTTCAAACATATATCTTTTCCCTAAGTTGTTTATTATATCTAAACTTTCGTTGTTTTTATTATCCTTTTTTTTTTTCTTTGTAATTTCCATGTATTTTGTTTTTTCCTCATTTATCTTTAGTCCTCTCATCCTTCCCCTTTCTTCTGTCCTACTTATGGCTTTTTTGAGATTCTCTTTTGCTCTCGCAATCACTGCTACATCATCCGCATAGGCCAAGCATTGGCAGGTTCGTTGGTATATCGTTCCATTTGTTTTTATTTCTGACTCCCAGATTATCTTCTCTAGTACCAAATTAAATAGACATGTCGACACTGGTTCCCCCTGTCTTAATCCTCTCTTCACCTTAAACTTGTCTGATACTTTGCCCTCAACCAACACTCCATTTTCTGTGTCATTCAGGGTCATTCTCACCATGCGAATCAATTTACTTGGAATTTTTAATTCTTCCACTATCTTATAGAGACCTTCTCTATTTACAGAGTCATATGCTTCTCTGAAATCCACAAAGACCAAGTGTAGTGCCAAATTTTGTTCTAAGCTATTATCTTGGATTTGCTTAATTGAAAATATCTGATCTGTAACCGATCTATTTTTCCTGAATCCACACTGGTACTCTCCAAGAATAGACTCGCTTTCTCTGCTAGTCTGTTTTTGATAGTCAACACACTACTATCTTGTACACGACATCCAGTAAGGCTATTGGTCTATAATTAGAACATATAGTTTTTTCTCCTTTTTTGTGTATTGGACAAATAAGCGACTCTCTCCGGCTCACTGGCATCTTTTCTGTTTCCCATATTTCTTGCACCAACCGGCATATTTCATTTTCCATATCTACTCCTCCAGCTTTTATCAATTCTACAATTTCCACCCGGGGGGGCCTTATTTTTTTTGGGTTCTGAATATTTCTCTTATTTCTTCTTTGCAGGGTTTATTTATCCCCTCCTGTCCCTCAGTTTAATTTTGCTTCCTATTTCTTATTCAACTCATTTTCATCTCCATTTAGTCTTTCTTTAAAGTATTCCCCCTATCTATTCAGTCTTTCTGAGAAGCTTACTGTTAAACTTCCATCTTTTTTCCTACATATTAGCATTTTGTCTCTGTTTATTCCCTTTGTATTTTATAAAAAAAAACACGTAAATCGGATAAGTAGTTCTTGAGTGCTAAGTGCAGTAATGGATAGACAGACAGACAGAGAGACGTTACGTTTTATATATATTATAGATTTTTTTGACATATATTATATTTAAAAATAAAAAAAAAAATCACGTAAATCGGATGAGTGGTTCTCGAATGATAAGCACACTAACGGACAGACAGACAGAGAGACGTTGCGTTTTATATATATTATATAGATTATTATTATTATTATTATATAACCTGGTCAGAGAACATATGTATGAATTTAAAAAATCACGTAAATCGGATAAGTGGTTCTCGAGGGATAAGCGCACTAACGGACAGACAGACAGACAGAGAGACATTGCATTTTATATATATTATAGATATATATTATTATTATTATCACTATATAACCTGGCCAAAGAATATATGTATGAATTTAAAAAAAAGACACGTAAATCGGATAAGTAGTTCTCTCGCCTGATAAACGCACTAATGGACAGACAGACAGATAGAGAGACATTGCATTTTATATATATTATAGATTATAGATATTCTCTGCTACAGAATATTGTTCCATATTTAATGGTTTAAACTATGCATTGCAAGGGAACGTGCTAGCGGCAAACTTTTTTCTGACTTCATTCACTATTTTACGTCACTGCTCATTCCTTATGCTACCTATCGTAATAAAATATAGCCTATAACCTGGGTCAGAGAACATATGTATGTTTTAAAAAAAAAAGTACGTAAATCGGATAAGTGGTTCTCCAGTGATAAGCGCACTAACGGACAGACAGACTGAGAGACGTTGCATTTTATATATATTATAGATGACCTAGTGCTTATAGCAGACGGATAGAAGAAATAGAAAAAGCTGAAAATGGAGGTAGATGTAGATAAAAGCAAAATAATGTATATAAATAAAAGGTAAGTGCGAGGACAAAATAATATTACATATAACAAATAAACTTTTTATAGGAAAACTTCATTTTTATCGGTATAGGCATAAATACGCGGAGCGCACTAAAAGTTTTTAGACTAACGCTATATAGTAAGAATATGAAATGGTGGCAGTATGTACATCACTAATAACGCTGCGTGACCAATTACAACTTGCTAGGTCGTACGGTTTGTTCTATAGGCACATTTGCGGCAAGGTCTAGAAGTTTTACTGAAATAGATAAGCCACACACCAATTTTCGAGTGGTTTTCGTTATTTAAGACCTGGTAAACTTGGGTGGAAGAGGACGAGCGTTCCGAAAGATCTTCGACTGGAACCACGCCTGAAATCGCCTTTCCCAAACTTCAACAAATCATTCGTTAAGACCGTTGTCGGACAATTCTGAGCATCTCGAAACATTTTATTGGTTAGGAAATGGCCGAATGCATCACGGTAATGCATCAGTTCACAGTTTCAAAAAATGTCCTACCAACGGAAAAACCGGTGGGACCGGTAGTTTCGGGGTGCAGGGAGACTACTTTGAAGGTGACAAAAGTCATTAAGCCTAAAAGTTATTTCTTCCGATTTTATAGCGTTAGTACTGGAACTATTAGGTCGCATCACGTACTGAAAAACCCCAACTTATACAATCGCCTTCCTTGAAACGATACTGCTGAAATACTATATGTTCCTTACTTCAAATACTATGCTTACCAAATTGAGAATTCGGTTGAGAATGAATTATCACTTGCGAGGGGCTATAAAAATTTCGATTAATTAATTGTTTAAGTTTTTATTTTAAAATGAGTACACAAAAACGTAAAGCGTTTACTTTAAAAGACAAACACGATATTATAAGGAAAATAGAAAATAGAGTCAAATAAAGTGATGTTTGCAAACCGTTGAATTTAACTAAATCTGCGGTTTCTACCATATGAAAGAAGAGACAAGAAATCTTAACAATATATGATAAAAGAAATTTTAGTTGTAAAAAAGTAAGAAAATCTACACATGACCAAGTCGATAAAGGACTCCTTAAATGGTTTAGTCAGAAACGACATGAACATGTTTCTATTACCGGCTATACTTTACAAGAGAAAGCTAGTGAATTGGGAAGGAAAATAGAGAACACCGACTTTAACTATTCTAGAAGTTGAATTGAACGATTTAAAAAGCGACATAATATTAGTGGGGGTAAGATAGTAGAAGAAACTGCAGGAGTGGATATGACTGTTGTTGATCAGTGGTTGGCCAATGTATGGCCGGAAATTCAAGAATGTTATGAATAGGTGGATATTTTCAAATGCGGGTAAAACGAGTTTGTTTTACAAGATGACGCCTGATAAGACGTTAAGGTTTGTTGGAGAGAATTGTGCTGGTGGAAAATTATCAAAAGTAAGAATTACTGTGTTGGTAACTGCAAATATCTCTGGAACAGAGAAAAGAAAATTGTTGGTGATAGGAAAGTCCACCAATCCCAGGTGTTTTAAAAACAAACATTTACCAATAAAGGACAAATCAAACAGTAAAGCCTAGATGACATCAGAAATTTTAAAATCGAACTGATCGAATGGGTCAAAGAATTCAAATTCACAAACAGAAAAATATTAATTTTGATTGACAACTGTCCAGCGCACCCTGAAGTTGATCTACAAATTGGTTTTTATGCCACCAAACACAAGTGCAAAGTTCCAGCCTATGGATCAAGGTGTGATACATTCCTTAAAATGTTATTATAGAAAGATTTTACTTATGAAAATGTTAGACACGATCGATAAAGGTAACATTTTTTCTGTAGCTTTTTTGTACACTATAAACTTTATCCATATACGAGGCTGGTTTGAAAAGTCCGTGCAAAAATAAAAACTACTTATGTGTTTGGGGTAAACCTTTTTTATTTTTCGACATAGTCTCCTTTTAGGCTTATACACTTCGTCCAACGATGTTCTAGTTTGTTGATCCCTTCCGAATAATAGGATTTGTCCAAGTCTGCAAAATATCCATTAGTGTCTGCAATCACCTCCTCGTTTGAATAAAATCTTTGTCCCGCCAGCCATTTTTTCAAATTGGGGAACAAATAGTAGTCCGAGGGAGCCAAGTCTGGAGAATAGGGGGAGGGGGGATGTGAAACGAGTTGGAATCCTATTTCCATTACTTTTGCGACCATAACTGCTGAGGTGTGTGCTGGTGCGTTGTCGTGATGGAAAAGGACTTTCTTGTGGGCCAATCGCGGGCGTTTTCCTTGCTGCTCGGTTTTTCAAACGGTCCAATAACGATGAATAATATTTACCTGTAATAGTTTTACCCTTTTTCCAGATAGTCGATGAGGATTATCCCTTGCGAATCCCAAAAGACAATCGCCATAACCTTTCCGGCCGAAGGAACGGTCTTCGCCTTTTTTGGTGCAGATTCTCCCTTGGTAACCCATTGTTTAGATTGTTGTTTGGTCTCAGGAGTATAGTAATGTATCCATGTTTCATCCACAGTGACGAAACGACGCTTAAAGTCCTCCGGATTCTTCTGGAACAGCTGCAAAACCATCCTTGCAACACTTCACACGATTCCGTTTTTGGTCAAGCGTGAGCAAATCGCGGCACCCATCTTGCGGATAGCTTTCTCATGTCCAAATGTTTATGCAAAATATATGTACCCGTCCAGTCGAGATGCCCACAGCACTAGCAATCTGACGCACCTTAACTCTTCTGTCATCCATCACCATATCATGGATTTGATCAATGATTTCTGGAGTCGTAACCTCCACAGGCCGTCCAGAACGTTCAGCGTCACTTGTGCCCATATGGCCAGTCCAAAAATTTTTGAAACCACTTATAAACTGTTCTAATCGAAGGTGCAGAGTCACCATAATGTTTATCAAGCTTCTCTTTAGTCTCCTGAGGCGTTTTGCCTTTCATAAAGTAATGTTTAATCACCACACGAAATTCTTTTTCGTCCATTTCTTGAAAATCACTCGACTTCCTTGATTCACACGAATGCCAAACACAAAGAAATAGACCAATATGGCTGAAACTTGGTGTGCGTTCACTCAAGAGATGCTATTAACTAAACATGACCTCGATACGCGCTGGTGGTGCCATCTCTCGGACTTTGCACGGACCTTTCAAACCAGCCTCGTAGCTTGCCAAAGAACCATTAAAGAAACTATTGCAAATTGTTTTAAGCATGGCGAATTTTTAACGAAGGAATGTAGATATGACTCAGATGATAAGCTACCGTTGACTCAGTGGATTGAAAAACATCTAGAAGCTCTTACTGATTGTGTAAAATTTGTTTACGATGTTGACATTCAAGAAAGTACAGTGGAAATCGAAATTAAAAAGATGTTTAATCACTTTAATTTTAAACAATATGTATGTGCTGATAATGAACTAATGACGATAAAAATATTAACTGATGATCAAGTTTGTGACATTGGTCACTCAGAAACTCGCAGTTTTTTGGAATCTTGTGAAGTTCCTAAACATATATGGAGTAGTTTTTGTAAGCTTGACGATTATATAGTATATAATATATATATATATATATATATATATATATATATATATATATATATATGTATATATATATATATATATATATATATATATATATATATATATATATATATTACATATATATTTCTTTTTCAAGTACTCGTAAAATTGTACAAACAAAAATTACTAATTTTATTGTATAAACTACGTATTTTAATGTTTTCATTTATACTCGTATATATACCAACATACATAATAATAATTTTAGTGTGACTTGTTTTATTTTCGTTTGAACTTTTCTTTTAATTTAATAATTATTATTATTCATTTTTCTAAGAATTAGCGCCTAATCTAAATAAAAAAGTAGTGAAATAGATTTTGTTTACTGTGAGTAAAGAACTTCAAATATAGCGAACCATTTTTAGTGATTATAGGGTTATAAACGGACTTTACTGTGTATATATATATATATATATATATATATATATATATATATATATATATATATATATATATATATATATATATGCAATGCTAGGAAAAGACATGGTAATATTAGGAGTATACGGCCCAACAGAAGACAGCACTATAAGAGAAAAAGACAATTTCATGGAAACACTAGAAATAGAAACACAAAAAGTAAAGAAAAACCAAGAATTAATAATAATGGGAAATCTGAATGGGAGAACAGGAAGGAAAACAAAGGACAATACTGTAGGACCATTCGGAGAAGACATTACTAACGACAACGGAGAGAGACTAATAGAGCTGTGTGAATTAAACGACCTCAAAATAACAAACGGATTCTACAAACACAAAGACATCCACAAATATACTTGGATGCAAGAAACACGAAACTTAAAATCAATAATACACTACATTATAATTAAAAACGATACCACTATCAAAATAAGGACGTAAGAGTAAAGAGAGGGGCAGAATGTGGAACAGACCATAGACTATTAATAACAAATATAAAAATACCGTGGTACAAGACATTAAAGCAAAAAGGAACAATATATAAAGCAAACAGAAGTACTAATGAGATAACAGAAAAAGCAGACAAAGAAATAAAATACAAAAATACACTTACTGCAAGACGAAACGATAAGAGACCTATATAGATGATGATTAGATCAAAAATTAAATGAATTTAACTACGACAACCTCCAACAAACGTATAACCACATAAAAGAATGCATCAAACAGGCGGCCCTAGAAGCATTAGGTAAAGAAGACAACGAGAATAAGAAACATAAAATTAAAATCTGTGAAAAAACCAAAGAATCTATAAAGGAGAAAAAAAGACTATACGAAAAATGGCTGAATACAAAATCAGAAGAAGATCTACAGAAATATAAAGAGAAAAATGCAGAAACGAGGACGATGATAAACAAAGAAAAGAACGAGAGATGGGAAAAATTGTGCGAACATGTAGAACGGTATATAGGAGGAACTAGAAGCACAGAGTCATGGGGAATAATTAAAGCATTAAGGACTAACAATGTAGAGTACATCCCAGAAAGCGAGTGGGAAGAATATTATAAGAAGCTGCTAACAGAAGATAGACAAGAATTCCAAGAAGAGAACCCTGAAGAAGAACAGAATAAGGAAATAAAAGAGATAGAACTAAGCTATGAAGAAGTAAAGATGACAATAAAAACACTCAAAAATAATAAATCTGCAGGGCCTGGGGGTGCGGTAAATGAAATGATTAAGTACGGGTCTAATAAATTATATCGAATGCTGAGAAACGTTCCACAGAGCGATAAATAGAGAAAAAATACCAGAGGAATTGTCAAAAGCTTATATAGTATCTATATTTAAAAAGGGAGACCGCAGAAAATGCACAAACTATAGAGGCCTAAGCATAATATCGAATATGGGACGTTTGTATGGAAAAATTATTAAAAATATCATGGAGGAAAATATAAAAAAGAAAAATTGGAGAAGACCAAGCAGGCTGTACGGCCGGAAAAATCATGTATAGACCACATATACACTATAAAACAAAAACTACGGGAAAAAAAAACTGGCAAAGAATAGAGAAGTTCATCTAGCCTCCATAGACATAAGAAAGGCCTATGACTCAGTACCAAGACAAAGATTATGGAACGCAATGAAAGAAATAGGCATTGACAAAGAACTAATATACGCAGTAAAAGCTCTCTACGAAAACAACATAGTGAACATAAAAATAGGACATAAAATAGGGAAGTGACTCCAAACATCAAAAGGCCTATTAACAAGGATGCTCTACATCCCCAACACTATTCAAAATATACCTCAAACAAACATTAAAAAAATGGAAGCAAAAATGTAGTGGAATGGGTGTCCCAATACGAGAAGATTACTTATATACTCTAAATTTCGCAGTAATCATAGCGCAAGATGAGGAAGACCTCAGTTATATGGTAAGAAAACTGAAAGTAGAATACACTAAAGCAGGATTAGCAATAAACTTTGATAAAACGGAATACCTAACAACAAAGGAGGGAAACGTGGAGAATCTAGAAGTCGATAACGAAACAATAATCAAAGGAACCGATGGATTTAAATATTTAGGAACCATCATTTCAAAAAACGCAACATCGGAAGAAGAAATTAAAGCTAGATTAGGACAAACGCGGACATGCATAAGACAATTAAATTCGATCCGGTGAAACAAGCACATTACAAAGAGAAACAAAACCCGCATATACAAATCAATAATACAAAGCAGAATGACATACGGGTCAGAAACATGGACGATCAACAAAAGAAATAAATCTAAAATTAACGCGGTAGAGATGGAGATGATGTTGTAGAGTGACACGTATGGAAAGAATAACAAATGAAGAAATAAGAAGCAGAATGAACATCAAAGAGAACGCAATAAACACCATTGAAGAAAAACGATTAAAATGGTATGGACACGTAAGACGGAGCGAAGATAATAGGTGGATAAAGAAAATAACGGAGTGGAGCCCTATAGGGAGGAGAAAAAGGCTATGGAGGACAGGGGTCTAACAGATGGAGACTGGAGAGATAGAAACGGATGGAATCAAAGGCTAAGAGAAGGAAGACAGCGTCAGCTGTAGAAAATCCTTGATATATATATATATATATATATATATATATATATATATATATATATATATATATATATATATATATATATATATATATATATATATATGTATATATGTATATATGTATATACGTATATACGTCTATACGTATATACGTATATACGTATATACATATATACATATATGCATATATACATGTATACATATATACATATATACATATATACATATATATATATATATATATATATATATATATATATATATATATATATATGTATATATGTATATATGTATATACGTCTATACGTATATACGTATATACGTATATACATATATACATATATGCATATATACATGTATACATATATACATATATACATATATACATATATACATATATACATATATACATATATATATATATATATATATATATATATATATATATATATATATATATATATATATATATATGTATATACGTCTATACGTATATACGTATATACATATATACATATATACATATATATATATATATATATATATATATATATATATATATATATATATATATATATATATATATAATTTATTCTATGTATATAGATTACATTATTGAGGCTTCATGTAAAAAAAAAGTACGACCTTGTTTTATTGTTCAAATTGAATCTTTTAATTATAATACACTGAACCTCAATCTATGTTTTTATAGATTATCTCGTTTTTCGTTGCCTTTAACAAAAGTGACCGAACAAAAAGGACGTGCCACCGACCTGCCGGCGGACAATCTGTAGCGTAAATGAACATTATTATGAAAGGGGACCGACCCGAATTAACATGCTCTAGAGATTACCCAATAAAACGTGAAATGGGATGAACTGCTTGCTCATTGATGCCAGTCTAAAAATACAACAGGGATAGACTCTTATTTTAATTGCTTAATTAAATATCTCTTTTAGTTTGCCTACAACTAATATGTTCTCTAAATTTTAGGCCTAAAAATTTAATATATAATAAATCATTTTTTAGAAGTTCCACTTTCACTCTGATTTTTCTACGAAAATAATCAAATATTTATCACTGAAGTTTCAAACTTGAGCGTTTCTAATAGTGAGAGGGAAATAACTTATATTTTATACAATTTTCAAAATAACTAAATTATTAAAGCTCATAACTCACTGTATTTGCGTAACTTTTAATAACTATATTTGGGAACAAGATTTCCAAATTGATTTTTGGTTTTGGTAATTATTAGTAACTTGCTTGTTTGTACAAATAGTAAGATATAACCAAGCAATGCCCCTAGATTACTTACCTTTTTAGTTATTAATGACCTGCTCATTGAAAATATCTGATGTCCCTACTCCGCACACATGCCGCTCCTGGAGCGCTTTAGGGAATTCCCTGCAGCATGTGTGCTAGACCCATAAAAAAAAAACTCAACTTTACGTACATCCTTGTGATTTAAATCCTTATTTATCTAAAAACTAAAGAACAGATAAATTATTAACCTTTAATAAAAATATTATTTCAACATCAAAGATTACACAGCCCCACAAAAAAAAAAGTGGGGTATACTTTTGATGCGATATATCAGATCCGTAGTATTTTTGCCCGCTGATCACGAATCTGACGTCAGAATATCGCCCTCACATCTCAATTTTTTTCTAACCTCAAAAAATAGGTAAAAATTAGTAAAAATTAAGAAAAATATACTCCTAAAAAATTGATTCAAGCTTTCTCATGAATCCAGAGATGTATTAATATGTGTTCGGACACGCTAAGCTAATATTCATCGGGTGGATTGAGCCATACAGTTCTGTTTTCTTTCTAACCTCAATAAATCAGACAGATATAGTGCTTCTCGAATACAAAAACGAATTCAAATTAAAATTCAACCGATCCTTACCAAATTTGGTACACGGGGATTTTTTGGGTCGCTGATTACGAATCTGAGGTTGGATTTGCAAAATTCAAGATGGCAGATGTTTTCGCGCAATTTTGAACGCCGAGAAAATTCATCGGTCGATTTTTATTCTTCTACCTGCATCCAGGGCACCTCCACGTGGTGACGGTGGGCAACGGTGTTACTCCACTAGCCGGCAGAGTCCCTGGATAACGGCGTAGATGCCGTCATGGCAGGTAGAAGAAAGAGAATTACGATGCAGGGACTCGGAAACGCAGTATCGGCGGTTGGTCAGAGTGGGAAAGCGGGCCCGCAGCCGTCGTTATCCAGCGACCGTAGCTCTTCATGTGTGGGTGACTTGGCTCATGTAGAGTATAATACTACAAGAAAACGGTCTCACGGTACAAGGACTTTTCATAAGTGCGATAAAAACAGTGATTCATTTTGTTATATTTGCTGTCAACACGTATTGAGTAAAATGGGGTCACCGATAACGGATAAGATTAAAACCTTATATAAGGATTGTTTTAACATTGAAATACAGCACCAGGATACAGATTGGGTTCCCCACATCATTTGCAGTTCTTGCAAAATAATGTTGTACATCAATAAGAAGGCTATTAAATATTCCAGACCAGCAATATGGAATAGACCATACAGTGAAAATGATTGCTACTTTTGTATGAATGTTGTATCTAGGCATAACCGAAAAAATAAAAGCACTATTACTTATAACGATGTTTCGACAGTAACAAGACCAACTAAACTAATTCCGCCTCCTGAACCACTTGATGCTGATGTTATGGAAACAAATGATTTCACCTTATCAGTTCATGCCGAAAATATTGAGACTGTCGAAAAAGATTCAAACACTGTTACTAATGAATGTTCTAGTGACAACCTATCATATACTAGTGACACAGATAAAGAATTTCTACCATACAACCGTAAACCAGAACCAATACTCGTATCACAGTCAGAACTTAGTGTTCTAGTCAGAGATTTAGGCTTATCCAAAGATGGTTCAGAGCATCTTGCTTCCTTTTTAAAGAAAGACATTTACTTAAGCCAGAAGCTACGATTTCTTATTATAAAAACAGAGATGAAGAATTTCGAAAATATTTCACAATGGACGAGGAATTGTCACTTTCATATTGTACCGATGTAAAAGGTCTAATGGATGAATTTCAAAATAACTCATACGATCCTGAAGAATGGAGACTGTTCATTGATTCTTCTAAACGGAGCATTAAGGCAGTTTTGCTGCATAATAATACCAACGTTTACGCTCCCATTCCGATTGCTTATTCCACAGTTATGGAAGAGCAATATGAAAAAATGAAGCAGCTTTTGATAAAAATAAAATATGCTGATCATAACTGGAAAATTTGTGGAGATCTGAAAATTGTAACAATATTGCTTGGCCAACAGTCAGGGTTTACATTTTATCCCTGTTATAAATGTCTGTGGAATAGCAGAGACAGGGAACGTCATTATAAGAAAAAAATTTGGCCAACAAGAGAATCGTTCACTCCTGGTGAAAATAATGTATTGTTTCCACCATTAGTAGATCCAGGAAAAGTTCTTATTCCCCCGCTTCACATTAAGCTTGGACTTATGAAGCAATTCACGAGAGCATTAGATACAAACGGCCCATGTTTCAAATATTTGCATAAAAAATTTCCGAAATTTTCTGAAGCTAAAATTAAGGCAGGCGTATTTGACGGGCCACAAATAAGAAAATTGTTTCAAGATTCATTATTTGTTACTAAAATGAATAAAGTTGAAAAAGCTGCTTGGCTTAGTTTTAAAGAAGTCGCAACAAACTTTTTGGGAAATAATAAAAGTCCTAAGTACAAAGAAATAGTCGAGAAAATGGTAAAAAATTTTCAAACATTAGGCCATCTTGGATCCGCCATTTTGAATTTTGCAAATCCAACCTCAGATTCATGATCAGCAACCCAAAAAAACCCCGTGTACCAAATTTGGTAAGAATCGGTTGAATTTTAATTTGAATTCGTTTTTGCATTCGAGAAGCATTATATCTGTCTGATTTATTGAGGTTAGAAAGAAAACAGAACTGTATGGCTATATATATATATATATATATATATATATATATATATATATATATATATATATATATATATATATATGGTTCAATTGTAATAAATCATATATATTCTCTTTTTTTAGTGTTTGGAACTCAAATATTTTTATCCATTTATTACCGTATAATTCATTTTGTATACCTCTCTCGATAGTTAGGTAGTAGATATTCTAACAAAACTCTAACATATTCCTATGTTCAGAAATTAAGAGGACTACTTACTTTCAGTACGATACACCTATACTAAGGTTTATTCTAATTACTAAAACACTTGTACGGTGTGGTAATTTCTGCTTGAGGAACAGGAGAAAGTCACACTGTGTCAGACGTGGTGAATATGGTGCTTGTGGAATAGTCATCATTATATTTCCACTTAAAAAGTTACCAATAATTACTGTCGATGTTTTCTTCTGTGGTGGTGGATGATCTTTCAGAATGCAATTGGTCTTCAGGTGCTCCTTTAACCTGTTTAAACAATTTGTACTACTTAAAACTTAATTTTGCTGAACGCTTTTCTAACATTTTTAATTTATCGGTACCAGAAATGTAATTTTTAAAACCCACAATTTAATGCAATTTTTCCTCAATAAACTTATTGATTTTCGCCAAGAATTTCTGTAATTAGAGAACACGCTTTCATTTCTAACCTAATAAAGCAAATGTCATGAAAATTGTTGTAAAACAGTTCTATCAACCTATTTTGACAAAAAATCAATTTTTAAACATACGTTGTATTCAAAACTAAAACTTTTCTCGTTTTGTCCAGATATTTATTTTTCCTGTACACAAATAGCTTGGCTTTGTGCTTCAGAGCTACTCTTTCGTTTCATATAATCTTGGTCACCACTTATACTTTACTGAATATCGCATTATTCGGTTTATGTTGTTTGTCTGAGGTTGAATTCTAAAGAGTGTCATATTTTAAATCGATAATAAAAGTTTTTCTTAGCAATGAATTTTCGGTTAAATTGAATAGCAAATATTGTAAAACTTTTCTGGTTGTTCTATAATCGTAATTCCTACAATGAACAAAAATTCTCGCCTATTTATGTGTTTGTTCCGGGTTGGGTTCCAAACAGCTAAGTGAATTATTATGGAATTCGACAAAAAGTTATGTTGGATACTGGATTAATAACTAACCTGAACTAACTGCTTTTTATTTATACAGTATGGTTCAAAATGAAATCTATTTTGCAGTTTTGGATAAAAAAATCATTTCTTTGGATGGTGGAACGATGTAATTTCTACAATTCATTTTTTAAGTTACCTTAAAGTTTTTACGATAATTTTTTTGTATCGCAAGTAGTTTTATTTCACTGAGTTTCCTCGCCGTTTTAATTAACCATTTACGTTTCAGTTTTACATCACTGTTTTAGGGATAAGCATTTTACGACTAGCATTTCAAGCACTGTTCGAGTCTAGGATGCAACTCTCTCCTTCAATTTTTATCTATAACCAGGACCTTTGTTTTTGTCACTTTTCTACAGTAATTGAGAGAACTGTATATTTAAAAAAAAATAATAAGTATACAAAATAAAAAAATCTGGGGAGTAACTCAGTGCAAGAGTACCTGTTTAGATTTCAGAGAATTGTTCTACTGCAATCAGCGAAAGAAAAATAATAATGCCAGTAACTAATTTAACACGCAGGCTGAAAAGTTTTTGGTCTAACACATAAATGTCGCCTTTTTCAAAAAATTTATATGATTTTTAGGAAGTACTAAGCTTCAAATGATACGTGTCAAAATTTCATGACATTTCGACGATTAGTTTACAAGTTACACTGGTTTTAGTAACGCTATTTTTGATGTTTCAAAACAACGGAAAAATCGAATTTCGTGTGTTGATTAAACACTATTTTTTGATGGGAAAAATACCGTTCAAGCAAAGCAATGGCTTGATAAGTGTTACTGGGACTTTGCCCCTGGAAAATCATTCATTCTATACTGATATGCTGAATTTAAAAGCGGTCGTATAGACACAAATGATGCGGAACGCTCTGGAGGCCCAAATGTGGTGGTTACACCGGAAAACATAAAAAAATCCACAAAATTGTTTTGAATGAACTTAAAGTGAAATTGCGTGAGATAGCTGACACCCTAAAGATTACAAAATAACGTGTTGGTCATATTTTGCATTAACATTTAGGCATGAGAAAACTCTGTTCGAAATGGGTACCGCGTTTGCTCACAGTGGACCAAAAACAACAACGTGTTGACGATTCTAAGCGCTGTTTGTACCTGTTTAAGTGCAATTAAAAGGATTTTTTCATCGATATGTAACAATGGATGAAACATGGATCCACCACTACACACCGGAATCAAATCGACAGTCAGTTTAATGGACAGCAGCTGGTGAAAGCCGCCCGAATCTATCAAATACACAATAGTCGGCTGGGAAGGTTTTGGTCTCTGTATTTTGAGATGCGCATGGAATAATTTTCATCGACTATGCTGAGAAGAGAAAAACCATCAATAGCAAATATTATATAAAGTTATTAGTGCGTTTGAAAGCAGAAATCGCATAGAAATGGCCCCAAATGAACAAGAAAAAAGTACTTTTTCATTAAGACAATGCACCGTGACACAAGTCAATCGTTACGATAGCAAAATTGCATGAATTAAAGTTCGAATTTCTTCCTCATCCACCGTATTCTCCAGACTTGGCCCCCAGCGTCTTTTATCCATTCGTAGATCTCAAAAAAATACTCGCGGAAAAGAGATTTGGCTCCAATGAAGAAGTTATCGCCTATTTTGAAAGCAAAGACAAATTTTTCTACGAGAAAGGTATAGAAATGTTAGAAAAGCGTTAGACTGATTGAATCGCTCTTGAAGGAAACTATGTGGATGAATAAAGTCGAATTTTGCAAAAAAAAAAGTGATTTAAGTAGCTAGACTAAAAACTTTTCAGCCTACCTGATATGTGTTATAAACGTCGTATTGATAAAGCAAAACACGATTATATTTGTTCGCTACATATTTTTTTGTGGAATTTTTCTTGATATGAATTACACAATCCTCTTTCAGTAGATTCTAGAAAAAGCATAAGAAGTAGCTTTTAAAAGCAAGACACAAACGGTTTTACACATCTACCAAGGCGAGGGCTTTCTCTTTTGACTTACTACGAGCTTGATTATTAATCATGTTATGATATGGTCAAGATATAGATCTGTTGTGCTTTCAAATACAAACAAAACAATATTCTCTTGTATATATTTTTTAAGGAAGGGCTTTGAGCTGGAGATATTTTGTAACTTTTACCTGGATAAAATACCGTTTTATTTTGTTTGATTTTCTAGTTGATAAGACATCAATTTGATTTGACAACGTTAGTGCTTCCTAACGTTTCACATTTTTACGCTAGGCCGAATCAATTATAAGGCATTAAATAGGTGGAACTCAATTCAAAAAAGTATACTCGGCAATATTCTACATAGCGGTAATCCATTCTTTCTAGCGTAAGAGCAAGCAGTTTACACAGGATGGTAATTAAAAAAGGATTATGCCACATATTTATGTCGTTGTTTGATTATATTCAAAGTTCTAAAGTGTATGTATACATATATATATATATATATATATATATATATATATATATATATATATATATATATATATAAAAATGCAACGTCTCTCAGTCTGTCTGTCTGTTTATCCGTTAGTGCGCTTATCACTCGAGAACCACTTATCCTATTTACATGCTTTTTTTTTAAGAATATATATGTTCTCTAGCCAAATTATAGGAGATGTTTTATTACGTTGGTTAACATAAGAAATAAGCAGTAACTATAATAGTGAATCAAGTCGGAAAAAAGTTTGTCGCTAGCGCGTTCTCTTGCAATACACTGCCTAAACCATTAAATATGGAACAGTATCATGTAGCAAAGAATATTATATATATAAAATGCCACGTCTCTCTGTCTGTCCGTTAGTGCGCTTATGACTTAAGAACCTCTTATCCGATTTACATGTTTTTTTTTTATATATTTGTTCTCTGGCAATGTCTCTCTGTATGTCTGTCTATCCATTAATGCGCTTAATACTGAAGAACCACTTATCCAATTTTTTTTTTAATAAAATTTTGTATGTTCCTTGGCTAGGTTATAGGTTATATTTTATTACGTCAGGTAACATAAGGAATAAGCAGGAACAATAATAGTAAATCAAGTATACGCCAGCGGAGCCGCGGGCACGGCTAATATGTGTATATATATATATATATATATATATATATATATATATATATATATATATATATATATATATATATGTATATGTATATATGTATACTTTCTTACTTAATCCTTAGCCATGATATCTCTCGGTGTAGGCTCGTGTGAGTGGGTTGGGTTAGGTTCCATCTTTCTCTAATCCGGGCTAGCCTTGTTGCCTCTTCTCACCTCACTCCTCTCTTCTCTATTGCTCCCCTTACTTCCTCTCTCTATGTTGTTCGTGGTCTCCCTCGACTTCGTTTTCTATTCTCTCTTGTTTCATATACGCTTCTTATCAGTCTTTTCTGTCCCACCACCTCTACTGATTTTCTTCTATTTTCTCTTATATCTGATTCATCTCCAGTGTTTCCCGTATATTAACGTTTCTTATCCTATCCAGTCTTGTCTTTCCTTTAATCTTTCTGAGGAATCTCATTTCGATGCTTTGTATCTTACTTCTGTGACTTTATGTTGTTGTCCACACTTCGGATCCGTATGTTATTATTGGTGTCGCCACCTTGTTGAAGATTTGTAGTTTTGTTGATTTTAGTATTTCTTTTTTGCCTAGGAATGTGTTCTTGATACTATTAAAGACTTTCCCCGCTGTCTATGTCCTCGCCCTAATCTCCTCATCCAGCCATCCATCGCTCGTCACCACAGCACCCAAATATTTGAAACTCTCCACCTGCTGTATCTTTTCTTCTCTTAGGTATATTTCATGTATTTTCTTCTCCTTGCTTATGATCATTGTCCTCGTTTTTTTTCAATATATATATATATATATATATATATATATATATATATATATATATATATTTATATATATATATTTATATATATATATATATATATATATATATATATATATATATATATATATATACATATATATATATACATATATATATATATATATATATATATATATATATATATATATATATATATATATATATATATATATATGTATATATATATATATATATATATATATATATATATATATATATATATATATATACATATATATATATATATATATATATATATATATATATATATATATATATATATATATATATTTATATATATATATACATATATATATATATATATATATATATATATATATATATATATATATATATATATATATGTATATATTTATATATTTATGGCGGCCCGTGGTTCCGTAGCGTAGTACTTTGTTTACGGTGCAGACGATCGAGGGTTCAATTCCGTAGGTCCGTATACTTATTTATTAATTTATTTAAATATATTTGGCCTGGCCACGTAAATTAAAGATATTACTATTTTTTGGCGGGAAAAGTTGGTGAGCTTTGCCACTATTATATATAGATGTAGTATTCATCGCTTAGTAGGAAAAAAGTTAAATTATTAATGGATACAACAAGAATCGTTAATATTTATTACGATGAGCAACAGAAGTGCATTAAGAGAGGCACGAGTCTATATTTTATTTTCCATTGGTCCCTTTCAGGTGCTATATCAAGCGTTGTTCATATAATTCCATTCATGTGTGATATATGGCGGACAGGGCTCATAGAGGGTATCTGCTTTACAAAACCACACCAAACCAAATTCCCTCGTGCTCTGGTTACATTTACAATATGTTGTTGGATTTATATTCTTAGCCGCTGCCGTGTATGTGTTGCTCGGCCGTGTTTTATTATTTATTGTTCAAAATTCGGTTATTAAATTTTGACCGGATGCAATATCATGTGAGCGGGGTGTGAATTTATTACTTCCGGTTTTACGTTGTTTGTTATTCCCTTTTATTGTGATGCTGAGAGGAGCTAAAATTATTTTGTTACATTTACTGAAAATAATAAATGCAAAAAGAAAATTATATTATCTGGTACCTTTTTGAGTTATGGGTGAGCTAACCATAAACATAGTTTTTGATCGATAACTTTGTAGGTATTTTATAGAAACCATAAAGTTTCAAATCGGTGATAAAAGGTAGATCTTCTACCGCAGTGAATCCACTGCTTTCAGTAGTGCCAGCCTTGTTTAGTTGTCATGCAACATCAAAGTTTTAGTTAATAATCCTTCTAAATCCTCCTTCTAAAATGCCACTCCTCATCCTTATTTCGGCCCCATACCAGAACTTCTCTCAATCTAGTTAATGCTCACAAACGCAACCAAATTTTCCCTCCGGAATCTATCCCTAAAAGAATCTTCAACTTGATTTCTCTCCATAACATTACCCCTCCATAATATGATTATCCTCTTCAAACGTCTTTTCCCCATGACTTTCACCAAGTTCCTCCATAGACCTATCCTTGCATTCGTATAATAAATTGGACTACTCAAATGCATTTCTTAATAATCTGTTCCTAGAAAGAATCTCCAGAAACTATCCAAACCACTGTCTCAAGGGGTAGGAGCAGCCTTTATTTCACAAAACATCATTAAAATGTACAAACTTCCTAACTATTCTACCATCTTCTCTGCCGACCTCCTTGCTATTAAAGAGACTATCAGATATACCCTCCTAAGAACTTCCAACAAACCTTCCTTAATAATTTCTGACTTCCTAGGCGCTCTGACTGCCGCCAAATCAAGAAATCTAGTTTATAACTACATTAGACACATCACTGATCAAATGTATATAGCAAAACTTAAACATCGCTCCATTTCTTTATTTTAGTTACCCAGTCATATTGGTAACAGTGGCAATGATAAACCGGACACTTATGCAAAACTCGCTATTGACTCTTTGAATACTGGGGAAAATCATTTCTCAGACTTCAACATTTTCCTTGAGGCCATCCATAAATCTATTTTCCAATTACGTTGGGATCTGGAAGACCCGAATAATAAGCTGTGGTCCATAGAACCAAATGTCTTCCCGCCTTTGAACTCATCCGCCATGGGAAGAAAGGAAAATGTACTGTTGAGAAGGTTGGCGGTGGGACACACGTATTCCTCTCACGGTCACCTTATAAAAAATAAACTACCACCTCTCCATTATCTGTTTTACACATATTTGAGTCGGTTCACCACAAAGATATAACATTCCTTCAAATTTGAAACTAACCTTAGAATCATTTGTAACACATACACAGCATAAACAAATTTTTGAATAAAATTGGCTTCTTAGTCTAATTCATAATAAAGTTGATACGAGGCACTAAATGACCTTAGCTGTTCATGCGCTCAGACCCAAATAACATCATCATCATGAATTCCGAAGTTCATCTGCAATGAGTTGCTTCAAGTTTTAGATCGTTTTTCCGTAAACCTCTTCATCAATTATATAAACTTTTATATAGACTGCTACTTTTTTCAAAAATAAAGCATTCTTTCTTTAATTATTTTTAATTAGTCAGCTTCAACAACTTTTGAACATATGATCTGTAAAGAACCCAATGACCGTAAAAAAAATGGCTATATTTTTTCCAACAGCACCTTTAAATTTCAACCGCATTCAGTCCGTTTACATAACTTTAAAACGATTCCCTTTACGTTCTCGTGATCCTGGGGTTAAAGTCACTGAACAAGAGGGCAAACTGGGTTACCCGGTAATATTTCAACCCTCCAATTCAACCCTTTTAACGGACTAGGTCGTCTATCTTTGGTCCCGGATCGCCGTTGCACTTAACTTTTTTCCATTTTTAGGAAATTGCTATTTTTAAAGGTAAATCTAATAATTTGTTCCAGTGAAAGAGACGTTACTTACTTTATCTGTTTGTCGACATCAATAGGATGTTTAACAACTTTGGTAGGATAATTAATGTTTTCTTAGTTCATTATTTACTACATTAAAATTCATTGTTCTGTATTGTTGAAGAGCTGCTTGTGTTTTTTAAATTTGCCATCCCTACTGTTTAAACTGTAGATCTACTGTTTCTTCAAATACATCCCAGTTTTACCATCCAAATCTACTGTTTTCCCTATCATTATAGAGGCAACAAAAATCTAATGCAATCTGTCCGGTTAAGACAACATTTTTTTTGTGTCCGCGTCCGTTCAAAAGAAAGTCCGTCCAAGAGGGAGTTAACACAATGCCAATTGTATGAGAGTCGGTCGGAACTATGAGAAACTGTCCATTCACGGGAGGTGTTCGTGTAAGAGTAGTGTCCCCGAAGGGGAATTTCACTGTATATGTATATATATATATATATATATATATATATATATATATATATATATATATATATATAAAGGGTGTTTTTTATAGAGGTATAGAACTTTGAAATGGAATAAAACAAAGATGAATTTTTTAAATTGACATGAAATTTACTTTATTCGAAAGATAATCTTCTGGCATTATAATTTAAATATGACTTCTGGCATATGACCGCCACGGCTGGCTCGGACGTAGTCTAATCTGGAGGTCCAATTTTCGATGACTTTTTCCAACATTTGTGGCCGTATATCGGCAATAACGCGGCGAATGTTGTCCTCCAAGTGGTTAATCGTTTTGGGCTTATCGGCGTAGACTAGCAACTTCACATATCCCCACAGAAAATAGTCTAGCGGCGTTAAATCGCACGATCTTGGAGGCCAATTCACTTGTCCGAAATGTGAAACTATACGGTTATCAAACGTTTCCTTCAATAAATCAATTGTGGCACGAGCTGTGTGACACGTTGCGCCGTCTTGTTGAAACCACAGCTCCTGCACATCATGGTTGTTCAATTGATGAACGAAAAAGTCAGTAATCATGGCTCTATAGCGGTCACCATTGACTGTAACGTTCTGATCAGCATCGTTTTTAAAGAAGTACGAACCAATGATTCCACCAGCCCATAAAGCACACCAAACAGTCAGTTTTTCTGGATGTAACGGTGTCTCAACATACACTTGAGGATTATCATCACTCCAAATACGGCAGTTTTGTTTATTGACTTATCCATTCAAACAAAAGTGAGCTTCATCGCTAAACAAAATTCGCTTATGAAAATCGGGATCAACGACAATCTTGCTTTGGGCCCATTCATCGAATCTACGCCTTGCTAGGTGATCGTGTGCACGAGTTGGATTTTGTAAGCACGCAAACCAAGATCTTTCCGCAAAATCTTCCATAAAGTGGATGGACACATATCCAATTCCTGTGCACGATGGCGGATAGACTGATTCGGGTCTTCCTCTACGCTACGCTCTACAGCAGCAATGCTTCTTCTATAGGCACTGTACGACGTCTCTGTGGATGCGTATTATCATTTAGAGTAAACGTGGTGCGAAAATATTCTATAGTTAATCGAATTAATTGCTCTGATGGACGATTATGTTGACTGTAAAATGGACGTAGTGCGCGATACGTATTTCGAACAGAACCATGATTTTCAAAATAAATTTGCACAATTTGGAAGCGTTGTTCAGGCGTCAGTCTATTTATGTTGAAATGCCAAACCAAACTAAACATAAATCACTTGACAGCTGACAAAATGGCCGCCAATTAAAAAAGTGTTGCCAACTTAAAGTTTTATACCTCTATAAAAAACACCCTTTATATATATAATATATATATATATATATATATATATATATATATATATATATATATATATATATATATATATATATGTATTTATATTTATATACATTAAATTCAATATACGTTGCAAGGTAATAACAAAGTATGTCTTTTAAAATGGCTAGCTCAGGAACCTATTATAACACATGGGCTGAAAAGTCCCGGGCCTAACACATAGATGGCGCTAGTTTTATTGCAGTCACCTTTTTTTCAGTTAATACTAACCTTCAAAAGACAGCTGTTAAAATTTCATGATATTCTATTCATTAGTTTGTGAGTTATTGTGCTAAGAGTGACGCTACTTTTGTTATTTTCAAAACAATGGATCAAAAACAATTTCGTGTTTTAATTTTACACTGCTTCTTGATGGGAAAAAATACCGTTCAAGCGAAGCAATGGCTTGAAAAGTGGTATGGGGACTCCGCTCCATCAGAAACAACAATAAAACGTTGGTTTGCTGACTTCAAACGTGGTCGTAGAGACACCGATGATGCAGAACGCAGTGGACGTCCAAATGAGGCGGTAACACCAGAAAACATCAAAAAAATCCATAAAATCGTTTTGAATGATCGAAAAGTAAAGTTGCGTGAGTTAGCTGACATCGTAAAGATATCAAATGAACGTGTTGGCTTTATATTGCATGAGCATTTGACTATGAGAAAGCTCTGTTCAAAGTGGGTGCCGCGTTTGCTCACTGTTGATCAAAAACAAGAACGTGTTGATGATTCTGAGCAGTGTTTGACCATGTTTAAACGTAACAAACCGGAATTTTTGCGTCGATATGTGACAATGGATGAAACATGGATCCATCACTTCACTCCGGAATCAAAACGATCGTCATCTGAGTGGACAGCAACTGGTGAACCTCGTCCAAAGCGCCCGAAAGCACAACAATCGGCTGGAAAGGTTATGGCCTCGGTATTTTGGGATGTGCGTGGTGTAATATTCATCGACTATCTTGAGAAAAGAAATACCATCAACAGTGAATATTATATAGCGTTATTGGAGCGTTTGAAGGCCGAAATTGCAAAGAAACGACCGCATATGGCAAAGAAAAAATTTTGTTTCATCAAGACAACGCACCGTGTCACAAGTCAATCAAAACAATGGCAAAACTACATGAATTGAACTTCGCCAGATTTGGCTCCCAGCGACTACTGGCTGTTCGCAGACCTGAAAAAAATGCTCGCCGGTAAGAAATTTCGCACGAATGAAGAGGTTATCGCTGAAACTGAGGCCTATTTTGAGGCAAAAGATAAATCGTTCTACAAAAGTGGTATTGAAATGTTAGAGCGGCGCTGGAATGATTGCGTTGCTCTTGATGGAGATTACGTTGATGAATAAAGCTAATTTTGAACCAAAAAAACCGTGTTTTCTTTGTTAGGCCCGGGACTTTTCAGCCCATGTGTTATTGCAACACCATCATATTAGTTTAAAACGTTTGCAGATGCAAGATAAGTGAAACAAAGATGATAAAAATACACATCGATCTATGGGATCTCATCAGCTAAATTTGAGGTGGCGTCTGGAGTACAGCAACGTCAACACTTTTGCCAAATCAAGGGCGCCATCCATACTCGTAAAATATACAACTCTCAAGCAAGATACAAGTGTTCCAGACATCTAAAAATTATATTAATATTAGTGGTTTCTATTGCTGGAACAGGTGAAATGTTTGCACTCGATGACGTTCCTGATTATGAGGTTTCAGTGTTTGCCATGTCATCGTGGCAGATACTGACGGATGAAATCCAAAAGATTGGGACGTAACACTTGGGTAATGAATATGCTCGGGAGAAATTTGTTATTTTTGACATCTCATTACTTTTAATACCATAGAAAAGGTTATCGACAATTTTTATCCGCTGAACTTCTCACTTTTCCTACTATTTGATTACAAAAATAAAATCATTACAATCACTATCAAGCAGTGAATTTATTTAACTCAACATATTCAATATGTAATACAAAATTCTTTTTAGTGTACGTACGGAACACTTATAAGATCACTTCGGTGTCTGTCTGTCACACCCCATTTTCTCCGAAACTATTTGACATAGAAAGGTGAAATTTCGTAATAATATAGGAATTGATGGCCTCATCAGAGCCATGTAGTTTTGAGAATTAAATTTTGACTTAAGGGCTTAGTCTTGGGGGGTGAAGTCGGAAGTGAAAAAAAAAAATTTTTACTAGGTCATCGAGTATGGTGTCAAATGAAAGCTTGTGAAAACACGAGTAAAAAAATATATATGATATTATACTTGCGCGCACTTTTCTTTGTATTATTTTTAAAAATTCGCGAAAAAAAAAATCGCTGTCCCGG
Source organism: Pachyrhynchus sulphureomaculatus (assembly GCA_019049505.1). Taxonomy (NCBI): domain Eukaryota; kingdom Metazoa; phylum Arthropoda; class Insecta; order Coleoptera; family Curculionidae; genus Pachyrhynchus; species Pachyrhynchus sulphureomaculatus. The sequence goes on from CM032453.1 coordinate 172,841,068, forward strand.
GCCTTATCTCGAAAAGTACTTATCAAAAAATTTCGAAAAATTCTGGAATATTCTCCACGGGGTGTAGATTGAACGAAAATTATCACGAGCGCATTACCTTTAATAATTTATATGGTATATAAAAAAAACAAAAATTTCAAGATCATCAGATTTCAGTGAAGATTGGAAACAAACTTTGTTGAAAACTCATTTGGGGTGTATTTTGTGAAGTCACTGATCATTTTATACCTCTGTAACAATATTTTTTTAATTTTAAAAGCAATCGACGTACGAAACACTAATTGCGCAAGTTCAACTTGCACTTGACCGGTTATTTTTTTTGGGAACGGCCTAAAACTCAAATTGGGGCAAGATTCTAGTGTTGTAGAATAAGAAACGAGGTACTGTTTTTATTGATAATTTATTCTCTCTGTTTCAGGTATGGATCTAAATTATGTTGGAATAGTAACGTAAGTAGGTCTGTTTTAAAACTTCAATTTAAATTTGAAATATCTGTTGTCTAATCTTCTTCTTAGATAAGAATAAAGATCACTCACTTTCTCTTACCATGCTTTTAAGATTTAGTAAATAATATATACCCTAGTTATTTATTCTAGATATGTATATGCTTATATATTGAATAATATTTGAATTTAGACAAATTTCTTTGTCGTGAAAACATCACATTTGTGTATACATGTATGTAGATATATACGAATAAATGTTTTGGTATAAATCGAGAATAAATTTCCATGCAATTTTTTCGCATGTAGTTACACCACCTGGCCTAAATTTCTATCATATTTGATTAAATTTAGTTCCGAAACACCGAAAATATTGAAAAATAGTATAGCAGGATTTTTTTTCAAAGTTACCGAACCTTGTCTCACATTTTTACATCTATGAATATATTTCAAATTCTCGCTTATATTTAAGTTATAGATGGCGAAATGCTAAATTTCTTTAAACTTCACAGATTCGATGCGGTCGTAGACAATTGTTTCTGCAATTCTTATACCTGAAGTGTAATTTGAGTTATTAGTAGTTGTCGTGTGCATAAAACCGTGCGGTATATAAAATTTTAATAATTCATTGAATAGAAACTTTTACGGCTTTGGTTACATGAAAAATCATGGATCTTAAAACTAGACGTATTCAATTGGAGTGAATTAGATGGTGAATAGGGTAGATAATGGGACTTGTGAGACTTTTTAATCCTTCGTTACTTAACTAATCCAATTCGCGTAATCTACTCTGGTAAAAGACACAGGTTCATGCGAGTTAATTTATATTATAGCTTCATCGGTTTCTTTTACAAGTAGCTATAAACCAGTTTTTTACCTTTACCAGTAATTTGTTTAAATTCTATAGACGTTATAAAATATGCCTAATGTATGTTAGTTGTTATCGAACTTAAAAAACCTGATACCGAAAATAGAACTTGTCATGAAATAAACGACTCAAAACACATATTTTCGCTTCAATAAGGGAATGAAAAAAGGCATAACAAACAGCTCCCTTTGTGTAGAGCTTGACATTATTCCATCTAATGACTCTTTTTTGAGAATTCTATTGAGAGTTTTAGGGGTCTAGCGAGTTTGAACTACTCGAGTAATGGATTTAGTTGAATTCGTTTTCTTCCTTGGGTACAATGAGTTTTATTAAGTCTCGATGTTATTCTGTTTATTAGGTTGTAGTGCAAGGCTTTCCTAAAAATGCGACTTTTGTTAGTATTTTTTTAGAAACCCTATATATAGAATTATGAATTAAAAAAGAATCTTTTTTTCCCTTATTTATAATATATATAAAATGCAACGCCTGTCTGTTTGTCTGTCTGTCTGTCCGTCCGTTAGTGCGCCTATCACTGAAAAACCACTTATCCGATTTACGTACTTTTTTATTTAAAACATACATATGTTCTCTGGCCAGGTTATAGGCTATATTCTATTACGATAGGTAGGTAGCATTAGGAATGAGCAGTGACGTAAAATAGTGAATGATGTCGGAAATAAGTTTGCCGCTAGCGCGTGCCTTTCCAATACACAACATAAACCATTAAATATGGAACAATATTATGTAGCAAAGAATATCTGTAATGTATAATCTATAATATATATACAATGCAATATCTCTCTGTCTGTCTGTCCATTAGTGCGTTTATCACGCGGGAACCACTTATCCGATTTACCTGTCTTTTTTTAAATTCATGCATATATTCTTTGGCCAGGTTATATAATAATAATAATAATCTATATCTATAATATATATAAAATGCAATGTTTGTCTCTGTCTGTCTGTCCGTTAATGCGCTTATCCCTCGAGAACCACTTATCCGATTTAGGTGATTTTTTAAATTCATACATATGTTCTCTGACCAGGTTATAGGTATATATTTTATTACATCTATAATATATATAAAATGCAACGTATTCTATCCATCTGTCTGTCCGTTAGTGCGCTTATCACTGGAGAACCACTTATCCGATTTTCGTACTTTTTTTTTTTAAAACATACATATGTTCTCCAGCCAGGTTATAGGCTATATTTTATTACGATAGGTAGCATAAGGAATGAGCAGTGACAATAATAGTAAATGAAGTCGGACAAAGTTTGCCGCTAGCGCGTTCTCTTGCAACACACAGTCTAAACCATTAAATATGTAACAATATTATGTAGCAGAGGATATCTATAATATATATAAAATGCAATGTCTCTCTGTCCGTCTGTCTGTCTGTCTGTCCGTCCGTTAGTGTGCTTATCCCTGGAGAACCACTTATCCGATTTACGTGCTTTTTTTTAAACATACGTATGTTCTCTGGCTAGGTTATAGGATATATTTTATTAGGTGACATAAGGAATAAGCACAGACGACAATAGTGAATCAAGTCGGAGAAAAGTTTCTGCTAGCGCGTTCTCTTGCAATACACTCCCTAAAGCATTAAATATGGAACAATATCATGTAGCAAAGAATACAATATATATATATATATATATATATATATATATATATATATATATATATATATATATAAAATGCAACGTCTCTCTGTCTATCTGTCTGTCCGTTAGTGCGCTTATCACTCGAGAACCACTTATCCGATTTACGTGTTTTTATAAATTTATACGTATGTTCTATATAATTCGATATAAGCCTAGATAATGGGAGATAATGAGAGATTAGGAGATAAGTATAAATAATGGGAGATAAGGAGAGATAATGGGAGATAAGCAGAGATAAGTCTACATAATGGGAGTTATGGTGAGATAATGGGAGATAAGGAGAAATAATGGGAGATAAGAAGAAATAATGGGAGATAAGACTAGATAATGGGAAATAAGGTGAGATAATGGGAGATAAGGAGAAATAATGGGAGATAAGGAGAAATAATGGGAGATGAGCAGAGATAAGCCTAGATAATGGAAATTATGTAGAGATAATGAGAGATAAGGAGAAATATTGGGAGATAAGGAGAAATAATGGGAGATATTTTATTACGTTGGGTAACATAAGGAATAAGCAGTGACGATAGTAGTGAAACAAGTCCACGCGAGCGGAGCCGCGGGCCCGGCTAGTAAATAATAAATTGGAAGATGCTGTAGCGTTTTTTCCGGCATCAACAAAATTTATTTTGTGTGGATGAAATAACTCGAGAAATATTGGACTAAGTGTATTATTGTAGACGGTAGTTATTTAGAAAAGTATTTTTTTCATCGTCCGTATAAGCTTTTTCTCATAGCTAAACAATCCTCTTATACTTTTTGCAGCATTATCTTTGGACAATTACCGCCTGTCTAACTTTAAAACTGCCCTAATTTGACAATTCTAGGTTTAACTTGGCGAGAGCACCACTGAGCCAACTAAAGGGCTGTAGATGTGCAGTACAAAATTAGAAAATTGGTTTTTATTTCAAGAATATTAACTGTCTTACTTACTTCAACATCTGATATAAACGTTTTTTGGCGATATTTACCATATGAAATGTGTTAACTGAGTAACTAGAAATTTTATATTGAACACTAAATCGGGTTATCATTCAGTTGATATAATTTCTTTATAGCTATCGTTAATAGAACTCTGCTTCTTTATGTAAAAACTATCTTATTCCTGGCTAGTTAGTTGCTACTTAACAGACATCGGCAAACTAGCATGTCGATATTACTGTAGCGTGATAGTATTTTCCAACGTTTGTGCCTGCTTGTGATTAATAAAGGCAAATCCTCACAACCGGCATCATGTTGGTAGTTTGTCGCTCGAATCAGTAAGAATGCCAAGCTATATAACATCTAGTTCACTACCCTGTAGGTCACCCATCTCAACTCTAACTGAATATATATAATAAGAAGATCCTACTCCATTAACTCAGCAGAGCAGTTAAGTTTCCGCAACCTTATTACTACTTCCATGGCTGTTATTAGGTCACACATTACTACTTGGAATTACACATTTTTTTGTAATCGTATGAAATAAAGGATATTTGAAAGAACATAATTTTATATACATGGTTGGGGCTTATTAATATTTGCCTAGTTAATTGAAACAAAAGTAATTTAGAATTGAGCTTCCTAATTAGACTAATTACATACCCATTAATCACTTAATATGACGGTAACTAATCGACAGGTTTGCATTAATTTACAAAGCCTATATTTGCTGACTTGCGTTTACGTAAAGCGAAGCAAACAATTTTAACCCTTTCGTATTGAAAATGTACCTGTAGGGTGCATCTTAAAAGTTATGTCAACATTAATTTTTGTTTTTAAACTGTTGAAAAAATAATAATTAATTTTAATATATTATTTTTATGATTTAGTCAACGGCTCTCATACTCTCTCTATGGAGAACAATGACTCGTCTAATCCCAAAGTTTTAGACAATCCGTGCTGTTACCAGTAGAGAGATTTATGATGTTATGCAATTATTGATTAGGCCTCCGACAATTGATATTTTCCATGAAACATGAAATTCTTTTCTTTATTGGCCAATTTTCTGATTGTATTTCCCTTGTAGCTTGTTATTCTCGATTAAGACACAAAACATTTCTCTTAAAGATTGATCAAATACGAGGCTGGTTTGAAAAGTCCGTGCAAAAATAAAAACTACTTATGTGTTTGGGGTAAACCTTTTTTATTTTTCGACATAGTCTCCTTTTAGGCTTATACACTTCGTCCAACGATGTTCTAGTTTGTTGATCCCTTCCGAATAATAGGATTTGTCCAAGTCTGCAAAATATCCATTAGTGTCTGCAATCATCTCCTCGTTTGAATAAAATCTTTGTCCCGCCAGCCATTTCTTCAAATTGGGGAACAAATAGTAGTCCGAGGGAGCCAAGTCTGGAGAATAGGGGGGATGTGAAACGAGTTGGAATCCTGTTTCCATTAATTTTTGCGACCACAACTGCTGAGGTGTGTGCTGTTGCGTTGTCGTGATGGAAAAGGACTTTCTTGTGGGCCAATCGCGGGCGTTTTTCTTGCAGCTCGGTTTTCAAACGGTCCAATAACGATGAATAATATTCACCTGTAATAGTTTTACCCTTTTCCGGATAGTCGATGAGGATTAGCCCTTGCGAATCCCAAAAGACAGTCGCCATAACCTTTCCGGCCGAAGGAACGGTCTTCGCCTTTTTTGGTGCAGATTCCTCCTTGGTAACCCATTGTTTAGATTGTTGTTTGGTCTCAGGAGTATAGCAATGTATCCATGTTTCATCCACAGTGACGAAACGACGCTTAAAGTCCTCCGGATTCTTCTGGGACAGCTGCAAACCATCCTTGCAACACTTCACACGATTCCGTTTTTGGTCAAGCGTGAGCAATCGCGGCACCCATCTTGCGGATAGCTTTCTCATGTCCAAATGTTTATGCAAAATATTATGTACCCGTTCAGTCGAGATGCCCACAGCACTAGCAATCTCACGCACCTTAACTCTTCTGTCATCCATCACCATATCATGGATTTGATCAATGATTTCTGGAGCCGTAACCTCCACAGGCCGTCCAGAACGTTCAGCGTCACTTGTGCCCATATAGCCAGTCCGAAAATTTTGAAACCACTTATAAACTATTCTAATCGAAGGTGCAGAGTCACCATAATGTTTATCAAGCTTCTCTTTAGTCTCCTGAGGCGTTTTGCCTTTCATAAAGTAATGTTTAATCATCACACGAAATTCTTTTTCGTCCATTTCTTGAAAATCACTCGACTTCCTTGATTCACACAAATGCCAAACACAAAGAAATAGACCAATATGGCTGAAACTTGATGTGCGTTCATTCAAGAGATGCTACTAACTAAACATGACCTCGGTGGTGCCATCTCTCGGACTTTGCACGGACTTTTCAAACCAGCCTACACCGGCTTGGTATATTGTGAGTCATTGAATTTGAATTGAACCTGTGATTTTTTTACCTTCTAACGGGTGACATTTCAGTATACCGGGTCATGACGAATAGAAATCTAAAGTTCATTTTTAGTGTTCCTTACTGAACACTTATGTGATCACCTCCGCGTCCGTCTGTTTATCCGCCTGTCACCTGATTTTCTCCTATTTGACATAGAAAGTTGAGATTTGGCACAAATATAGAAATTGTTGGCTCAATCAGAACCGTGTAGTTTCGAAAGTTAAATTTTCACTTTAGGGGTTAGTTTTGGGGGTGAAATCGGAAGTGAAAAAAAAATTACTAGGTCATCGAGTGGAGTGAAAACACGAATTGAAAAATACATATTATGTAATAATTATCCACACCTTTATTTGTATTATTTTTAAAAAAATGGCCAAAAGTCGTTGTCCCTCCACCCTACCGCTAAAAGTACTGATCAAAAAATTTAAAAAAATTCTGGAATAGTCTTTATAAAGTGTAGATGGAACGAAAATCATCACGAGTGCTTTATGTTTGATAACTTATCTGGTATATAAACTATTTGGCTTGACAATATGGTGGAGGTTTCTTTAATATACTTTTCATTACACACACTGGTAGCAAACGGAAAGGTAGAGACAAAATAATTTTATTTTAATTGTTTACAATTAAATAAATGTTTAGGTAGTAAACATTTGTTTTACACTTCTATCATTAGATTCTAGATTGAGCTAGATTGATTTATTGGCTATTAGGTAGCTAAGATGCTATAACTATTATACATTATTGACTAAGAAAAAACTACATGGATTGTTTTGGCCGATACTTGGTGGAGATCCATTAAGCTTAAGTTAAGTGAACAGTAAAACAATTTTTGTTTACTGGTAAACGCCACATTTGTTTTAACATATCAACATGTTTGGCTATCACTGTAGCTTTATCAAGATTAAAAGATCAAGATGGAAAATTTGTTATATATATAAGATCCCTACAGGTAAAATACCATAATGTTGGAAATTCCTAATTATACTATTATAAAGACTTTATATTATAGGTAACAAATTATTTAAATACGGTATTATTGAAATATATTTAAAAGAGGTGAATTATTTAATTCTAATTAGTCGTTTAACAAATAATTAGTATTTTTAAGTTTATTGATTTTCAGAGATTCAAGCAAATTTAATTTATACCCTGTATTTTCAACATGCAAAATTTCAAAGTTTTTATTAAATTAATGTTCCGATTCTATTAAATGGTTAGCGTAATTTGAGTCTGATTTGCTAGTTATAAAAGATGTAAAATGTTCTTTTATTCTTTTTTTAAAATTTCTTCCTGTTTGACCAATGTAAGTACAATCGCAATTTTCACAATTAAGTTTATAAACACCTGATTTTTGCTCTTTGTCTGTTTTTGATTTGTTATTTTTTATATATTTGCTTAGGGTATTATTTGTTTTAAATGCTACATTAATATTTAGTTTTTTTTTAAGACATTTCTAATTTTATTGCTAGTCTCACCTATGTATGTAATAACACTATAGCGTTCTTAATTCATTTTTTGCCTAGGAAAAATTAGTTCTAAGGCTTTTTTATATTTTTTCTTTTTTAAAATTTTGTTTACTATATCTACATTACGAGGCTGGTTTGAAAAGTCCGTGCAAAAATAAAAACTACTTATGTGTTTGGGGTAAACCTTTTTTATTTTTCGACATAGTCTCCTTTTAGGCTTATACACTTCGTCCAACGATGTTCTAGTTTGTTGATTCCTTCCAAATAATAGGATTTCTCCAAGTCTGCAAAATATCCATTAGTGTCTGCAATCACCTCCTCGTTTGAATAAAATCTTTGTCCCGCCAGCCATTTCTTCAAATTGGGGAACAAATAGTAGTCCGAGGGAGCCAAGTCTGGAGAATAGGGGGGATGTGAAACGAGTTGGAATCCTATTTCCATTAATTTTGCGACCACAACTGCTGAGGTGTGTGCTGGTGCTGGTGCGTTGTCGTGATGGAAAAGGACTTTTTTGTGGGCCAATCGCGGGCGTTTTTCTTGCAGCTCGGTTTTCAAATGGTCCAATAACGATGAATAATATTCACCTGTAATAGTTTTACCCTTTTCCAGATAGTCGATGAGGATTATCCCTTACGAATCCCAAAAGACAGTCGCCATAACCTTTCCGGCCGAAGGAACGGTCTTCGCCTTTTTTGGTGCAGATTCCCCCTTGGTAACCCATTGTTTAGATTGTTGTTTGGTCTTAGGAGTATAGTAATGTATCCATGTTTCATCCACAGTGACGAAACGATGCTTAAAGTCCTCCGGATTCTTCTGGAATAGTTGCAAACCATCCTTGCAACACTTCACACGATTCCGTTTTTGGTCAAGCGTGAGCAATCGCGGCACCCATCTTGCGGATAGCTTTCTCATGTCCAAATGTTTATGCAAAATATTATGTACCCGTTCAGTCGAGATGCCCACAGCACTAGCAATCTCACGCACCTTAACTCTTTTGTCATCCATCACCATATCATGGATTTGATCAATGATTTCTGGAGTCGTAACCTCCACAGGCCGTCCAGAACGTTCAGCGTCACTTATGCCCATATGGCCAGTCCGAAAATTTTGAAACTACTTATAAACTGTTCTAATCGAAGGTGCAGAGTCACCATAATGTTTATCAAGCTTCTCTTTAGTCTCCTGAGGCGTTTTGCCTTTCATAAAGTAATGTTTAATCACCACACGAAATTCTTTTTCGTCCATTTCTTGAAAATCACTCGACTTCCTTGATTCACACGAATGCCAAACACAAAGAAATAGACCAATATGGCTGAAACTTGGTGTGCGTTCATTCAAGAGATGCTACTAACTAAACATGACCTCAATACGCGCCGGTGGTGCCATCTCTCGGACTTTGCACGGACTTTTCAAACCAGCCTCGTATATCCGTTGTTTACTGCAATTTGTTTTATTATGTTTAGTTCTTTAAGAAAATCTTTTTCATTTAATGGAATAGATAATAGTCTATGGATCATGCTATGAAAGGCAGCTAGTTTGTGTTGGATTGGGTGACATGATTTATTATGTATTGCTATGTCAGTATGCGATGGTTTGTGGTAAATAGAGAACGTATGTCTATTATTATTTTTTGTTATAATTAAGTCTAAAAAGTTTATGCTATTATTAGTTTCTTCTTCTGAAGTGAATTTTATGTTAACATGTAAATTATTTATATAATCAAAAAATATTTTGAGTTGTCTATCTGTTCCTGCGAAGCAGGCTAAAATATCATCGACATATCTATACCAATAAATGAATTTTTTAAAAAACGGATGTTCACTGATTTTGGATTCTATAGAATTCATGAAAATTTCTGCTAGTAGGAGACTAAGGGGATTGCCCATTATTAGGCCTTCATTATTAGTATATATAGTGTTATTAAATTCAAAATAATTTTGTGTTAAACAAGTCTTAAGTGTAATGAGTATTTCTTGTTTTTTAATATAATTAATGTGGTTTGAGTTTAAAAGCTGTTCGACTAGTGTTATAGTATCTTGAGGTGGTATATTCGGGAATAAATTGGTTACGTCAAAAGAGATGAGTTTCGTTTTGTTGGGAAGTTGTATATTTTGAATTCTATTAAATAAATCATACAAGTTTTTTATTTGAAACTTAGCAACAAAATTAGTATTCTCGTTAATTATTTCTATTAATTTCTTTGACAACTTATAAGATGGTGCTGAAGTAAAAGAGACTACTGGTCTTATTGGATAATCTTTTTTATGCAATTTTATTAAAGAATATAGTTTTAGTGTTTGTGGATTCATCGAAGTTAATTTGCTTAAATCTTTATTATCAAATAAACTTTTACGATCACTAATAATAGATTTAACAATCTTTTGAAATTTTTCTGTTGGGTTATTATTTAACTTCTCATAATTACTGTTGTTTAGGAAATCTAAAGTGTTTTGAATATATTGTGATTCATCAATGACTACTAACATGTTGATATGTTAAAATAAATGTGGAGTTTACCATGAACAAAAATTGTTTTAATGTTCACTTAACTTATAAATATGTATTGAATCTTAAGATATATACATGTCAGAAACTTTTTATCTTATTTTGGTTAGTCTGATTAGCCTGCTGAGTTAATATTTAGACATATTTGTAATGTGGGCTCTTAGTCCTTTTATTGAAAACTCATTTGTGGTGTGTTTTGAGAAGTCACTGATCATTTTATACTTTCGTAACAAAAATTTTAAGTCAAATTTGCACTTAAACGGTTTTCTTTTCTATATCTTTTGCATTTTAAATTATAGGCCCCAGCCAGTTTAACTAAAAAGTTTTACGAACATGTGTGTTTTCGATCTTCTTGTGTATTTTAGTAATAAGTATGACTGATATACGGACAGACAGATAAACAGGGAGAACAACTATTGCAGAAATGCTATAACGTCTGAGGCAGCACTACTGGCTTGTCTAAAAGTATCGTGAAATACCAATGGATGTTTCGGCACTTAAAAAGGGTAATAATCTCTATTTAGATGAGGAGGCGCCCGATAAAAAAATATTCAATAGATAATCCCTAATTAATCAGAGCCCCTAAAGATACAAAAGATTAATTTCCCAAATAGAATATATCAAAGTTGGATTTTGCCAATAAAAAGCCACTCTTGTCTTTTGGCAATAAAAATTGAATGTCGTCATATTTAATCCGAAAATTCAGTAGAAAAAATTCCGAACGGGAATATATTGCCGAAACAACGCGACACTTCCTGCCTTTGTAGGTTAGGAAAAATAATCGAAAGATGGCCGAGCACAGATCGTTGTTTGGAGATTTTAAAGCCAACCCGATTCGAAGGACAATTTATGGTTCAGAAAAGTGCACTTCTTATGTGACAATTTTTGTTATTTACAGTCGACTAGCAAAAAATAAGCCACCCCGGATGTTTATTGGAAAATATAGGGCTCACTGAGACAGCTTTGTTCGAAAGTATGCAAGTGACATTTTTGGAACGTTAAAGTGTTGTATGCCACTTGTAGTTTACAACATATCAGACATATTAAACGTTAAACTAGAATATCTTAAGTTGATATTGATTTCAGAGAAATGTGTTGACGTATAATAAATGATCTGTTGTTTATAGTCTTATATATTTCTGTTTTAATTTGATGTTTTCCTTTAAGGGGTCAGTCTACTTTAGACACCCGAAATTTTCTAATGATCTCTTGTAAATACGAGGCTGGTTTGAAAAGTCCGTGCAAAGTCCGAGAGATGGCACCACCGGCGCGTATCGAGGTCATGTTTAGTTAGTAGCATCTCTTGAATGAACGCACACCAAGTTTCAGCCATATTGGTCTATTTCTTTGTGTTTGGCATTCGTGTGAATCAAGGAAGTCGAGTGATTTTCAAGAAATGAACGAAAAAGAATTTCGTGTGGTGATTAAACATTACTTTATGAAAGACAAAACTCCTCAGGAGACTAAAGAGAAGCTTGATAAACATTATGGTGACTCTGCAGCTTCGATTCAAACAGTTTGTAAGTGGTTTCAAAATTTTCGGACTGGCCATATGGGCACAAGTGACGCTGAACGTTCTGGACTGCCTGTGGAGGTTACGACTCCAGAAATCATTGATCAAATCCATGATATGGTGATGGATGACAGAAGAGTTAAGGTGCGTGAGATTGCTAGTGCTGTGGGCATCTCGACTGAATGGGTACATAATATTTTGCATAAACATTTGGACATGAGAAAGCTATCCGCAAGATGGGTGCCGCGATTGCTCACGCTTGACCAAAAACGGAATCGTGTGAAGTGTTGCAAGGATGGTTTGCAGCTGTCCAAGAAGAATCCGGAGGACTTTAAACGTCGTTTCGTCACTGTGGATGAAACATGGATACATTACTATACTCCTGAGACCAAACAACAATCTAAACAATGGGTTACCAAGGGGGAATCTGCACCAAAAAAGGCGAAGACCGACTGTCTTTTGGGATTCGCAAGGGATAATCCTCATCGACTATCTGGAAAAGGGAAAACAGGTGAATATTATTCATCGTTATTGGACCGTTTGAAAACCGAGCTGCAAGAAAAACGCCCGCGATTGGCCCACAAGAAAGTCCTTTTCCATAACGACAACGCACCAGCACATACCTCAGCAGTTGTGGTCGCAAAATTAATGGAAATAGGATTCCAACTCGTTTCACATCCCCCCTATTCTCCAGACTTGGCTCCCTCGGACTACTATTTGTTCCCCAATTTGAAGAAATGGCTGGCGGGACAAAGATTTTATTCAAACGAGGAGGTGATTGCAGACACTAATGGATATTTTGCAGACTTGGACAAATCCTATTATTCGGAAGGGATCAACAAACTAGAACATCGTTGGACGAAGTGTATAAGCCTAAAAGGAGACTATGTCGAAAAATAAAAAAGGTTTACCCGAAACACATAAGTAGTTTTTATTTTTGCACGGACTTTTCAAACCAGCCTCGTACTGAAGTAATTCTTTTTGGGCTGTATTAATACACTCTTGAAACATAAGAAAAAAATTTTTTTTAGTGATTTTACATAACTTTTTTTATGAAAAAAATACGAGGCGAAAAAGGTGTGTTCAAGGCGTTGACGTTTTTTCAGCTTTGGTTGCTCTAAAACACAAAAACCAAAAATATTTGCAATCTGTAAGATTGTAGGGTTTGGCCCGAACTAGAATTATTCACTTTTATGCAAAAATAACAAAATGGCGAATGTTAAAAAAGAAATTGTGAAAATGTATTTTTTTTTTGTTATTTTTTTGATGTCCTAATTAATAAATGGTGTGGAATCATCAGTCGACTCTCTATATAGTGAAAGACCAAAATGTTGACCGAAATTTCACTATAGAGAGTTTTTCACTATATAAAGAAAAAATCCGTATATATTGCTATGTATGTAAGATATTCTAGGTCTTGAAAAAAATTGCACTATAAAGAGTTTTTCACTATATAGAGTTTCACTATAAACAGTATCGACTGTATATATAAAAATATATATATATATATATATATATATATATATATATATATATATATATATATATATGTATAAATATATATATATATATATATATATATATATATATATATATATATATATATATATATATATAAATATATATATATATATATATATATATATATATATATATATATATATATATATACATATATATATATATATATATATATATATATATATATATATATAATGTATAAATATATATATATATATATATATATATATATATATATATATATATATAAATATATATAAAAAATATATATAAAAAATATATATATATAAAAATATATATATATATATATATATATATATATATATATATATATATATATATATATATATATATATATATATATATATATATATATATATATATATATATATATATATATAGATATATATATATATATATATATATATATATATATATATATATATATATATATATATATATATATATTAGATCTATATATAGATATATATATATATATATATATATATATATATATATATATATATTATATATATATATATATATTGCATAAACTTAAAGTTTACAGTCAAAATCTTTCAAAATATCTCCAAACCCTAAAAATAGCAAATTTTCATGTTTTCCTCCGATAAAAATAGCGACGTTTTCAATAAAGATGTGCAGCACAACATATGTCGACAAAATTCAATATGATGTATCAATACAGCAATACTGAACGATGATATATCGGTACACATATCTGACACTTTAAGTGTGCTGTCGGGTCGCAAAAATAATTGAAAAACGGCTTAAAAGGGATCGTTGGCTTATGAAAGTCGAAGTCAATGTCGTGTCTTTTACAAAGGTAAATTATAAATTTAAAAGGGAATGAAAAAGAACGTGGGGCATTTTCGGGCAGCAAAAATAAGATAGATAAGAGAAAGTTATGTTGCCGACTATAGCCCAAAAATGTCAAATTATCGGTGTCGTATAAATAATTACTGTTTACAAATAGAATAATTTAGACACAGACTGTTCCGTGTAAGAATACCTCGAAAGCACGATTAGTTAGTTATCGTTCCATTTTTATGAATAATCAGTTATGTAGAAATGTATTTTCACTGAAACTGCGTATAACTATACCTAGTATAATGAAATAATAAATACATGCTAATGTATGTATTTGTTATTATATATCAAAATTAATATTTACTTGTGTCAGGTTTTTTGTTGATTTACCTGCGACTGTGGAGTAAGAAAGATACTGCAAATAAAAAAAATAAAACAGAATTTAAAAATTGCAAATGAACAAGTATATTATCTATAAAATAGGTACGGTATAAAGGCTGTGGTAATTCGGTTCTGTAAAATGATTGTTGAATATTATACTCGTATAGGGGCTTCTGTGACTGGGTTGAAAGGTAAATGTGGGTTTGGTCACCGAGCCTCTTTCTTCAGTCTTCTTATCCTAGTCAGCTATCAGTGGGTGCAATTTTGATTGTTTGGTGTTCTAATTCAACACTGCGTAAGTATATTTAAAAGGTATTTTAGAAAGTTATGAAGCCTAAATTTCTTGGATCAGATATACTAATTTTGTTATTTATAGTTGCCCTTCATTTACTGATCGTAAAAGTTTTATACCCTTCTTGTTCTCCAGAGTATCTTCAATTTTCTCATTGTTATAGTTTCTTTCATCTCTTTTAATATATTTCCTTATATCTTTATTCACAGTTTTTAACCCTTTTTAACATGCCACCGTGCCTTGTTTCATGGATTTTCGTTTTTATATTATTTTGACCGTCTCTTTAGAGAGCTTTCTCTCTTTGATATTTCTCGTAAGAGCTACTTCTTTCGCAGATTCTACAATACGGTGAACGATTTTTCTATTAGTTTTTTAAGGGATGAAATGTCCTCTTTGATTTCATGTTCTTCGAGTTTATGTATTTACTCATTTTTGTTGTATTTATGTTGTGTTTTATTTATCATTTTCATCTTTTGGATTCATCATTCTTTTTCGTTCCATCATTGCATTAAAATTTATTTTTGCCCGAACTATTCGGTGATCGCTTTCCATTTTGACTTTATTGATAACCTGTGTACCTAATATTATGTTCCTCTTGTTAGGTATTATATAATCGATCTCGTTAGGTGTTATTTCGTTTGGGCTTTTCCATGTCCACCTTCTTCCTTCTTTTTTCTTAAAATATGTAAGGTTATTTTCGTTAACGTAGTTTGTTAACAATGGTCCTGTAGCGTTCCTTATTCCTGAGCCATAAATGCCTACACCACGTTCATTTTCCTCCTGCTTTACGCCGACTTTGGCATTCAGGTCACCAATTATTAGTGTGTAATGTGCTGAAATGGAAGGGCAGTATTTATTTCTTCATAAGATTCCCTAATTTCCTCCTTTTCGTGGTCAGTGGTTGGAGCATAGACTTGTATGATTTTGCAACTATATCTTATAGATATTCTCATTTCAATCATTATTACTCGTTCCGATATGGCATTATACTGTGTTATATTGTTTGATATATTCTTATATATGAGGAATCCCACTCCGTTTATTTTATTTCCTTCATTTCCTTTATAGAAGAGCGTGTGATTATTTTTAAGTTTTACACAAGCTTCTCTACATCTTCTAACTTTCGATATCCCCACTATTGACCACTGTATATCTTTGAGTTCTTCTATATCAAAAGTAATGGTTTAAAAATATTTGATATAATAATGATGTTTTATAATATATAATTTTAAATAAATAGTAATTGGCCCTGAGGAACACTTATTAAGAGTGGTAGAGAATTTCATATATTAAATAACTAGTATAATTTTTTTGAGCTTATAGAACCACACAAATTATGCAGTCAGTGGTTAACCCCACAGTAACCTTGTTAGGTTTTTCTGAAATTTGATAAAATCCATTTTTTTAAATAGGAAGATTTTGTGCCAAATTTTATCGTGACAATATAATCATTCATTGGCAAATGCTTTATAACTATATTAACAACCGTTGTGAAACTCATTAAGCATAACTGTACGGTAACACGGCAGATAATAACTAATGGAACAGATTGTAATTCCAATACACTGATTAATGCGAAATGTTTCAATGTGATGTCATGAAATAATATGTTGTAGTAGTGCACACGAGATTCAGGTGCAATGATTATGTGTTATGTATTTGGAGGTATTGGATGGATAAACATGTTATGTTTTGAACTAATAGTTGAATAACCACGTTTACATCTATTTACTGTAAAGCGGAAAAATGATAATTTTTATTAGTTTTTTTTGTTGCGAAAATGAAGAAATTTTGGGAATAATTATTTCTAGTCAGACATACAATCAGTCCAAAAAGTCTCCATACACCACCTGCTTTCTATACTATATTTCTGTTATATTTAACTAATTAATTGGAACTATGAGAAAACATATTTAAATTAATATTTAAAACTTAACCAACAAAGATTAGTATTAAAAACAACTACGAAACATTTCATTTAGAAGTTTATTTAGAAGTAGTTATAAAAATGTAAACAATGTCAAAAAAGTCTCAATACAGTCGTTAATTTCGGACGCTAATCGCAAAAAGCGATTAGCTTTTGCTGGGGAATACGTTACTAAACCTCCTGAATTTTGGGAATCCGTAATCTTTAGTGATGAAACTAAAATTAACCTTCTTGGGTTTGATGGTAGAACTAAAGTTTGGAGAAAGAAGAATACCGCATTCGATATTAAAAACAATTGCTCCACGGTGAGATAAGGGGATATCAGTGTTCTGCTTTGGGGATGCATGTCCACTGAAGGGGTTGGAATTTACATTTTATTAATGGTACCATGGATCAGCATGTTTATCTGAACATTTTAAGAGTCAATTTAAGAGAAAGTGTCCAAAAATTAGCACTCGAAAAACGATACATTTTCCAACAGAACAATGATCCGAAACATATCGGAAATCGATCCATAATGTGCGACAGCAGCTTTATACACCTCCACAATCTATGTTAACCCCATCGATCATTTATGGGAGGAACTTAAATGGCGCGTTCGCAAACATAGTGTTTCAAATAGAGAAGAATTAAAAAACAGAATATTGAACGAATGGGAGAACATGCCAGCAGAAGTTACTAGAAAGATGATTGCATGCATGAAAAAAAGTTACAGGAGATTATCAAGGCCAACGGCGGTCCCACTAAATATTTAAGGCAATTGTAAAGTATATGGAGACTTTTTTGACATTAATTTTGTTTACATTTTTATAACAATGATGTAACTTCTAAAAAAAATATTCCGTAGTTGTTTTTAATACTAATCCTCGTTGGTTAAATTTCAAATATTAATTTAAACATGTTTTCTCATAGTTTTCATTATTTAGTTAACCATAATAGAAAAAATAATATAGAAAGCAGGTGGTGTATTTTTTTTTATGGATCTAGCACACGTGCTGCAGGGAAGTTCCTAAAGCGCCCCAGGAGCGGCATGTGTGCGGAAAAAGCGATTTACGTTGTTCTTGAATCGCTGTAAGTTGTACTCGGTGGGAAACACAGCGCTGGGCAAATTATTCCAAAGACATGATGTTGCTTGACTGCTTGAAAAGCGTTGTACGCGGAGTAACAAGCTGAACCTCATACGGATATGATGCACCAGCGCGACGTGTATAGTTAATATGCACCGCTTTGGGAGGAATTAAGCGGGCTACATCCTTCGAGGACTTTCTATACTTTTAAATTTCAATTATTAAGTTAAATATTTTTTCTCATAGTTTCCATTAATTAGTTAACCATAACAGAAAAATAATATAGAAAGCAGGTGATGTATAGAGACTTTTTGGACTGACTGTATATGACGTTAAAAAGGTAGGAGGGTGTTACTGATGTAACTTCGTACGTTTCGTCTTATATCTTTTTTAAGCTTCTTGTAGCTAAGAAATCCGAAAATTACTTTATATTTTCATTACTCTCAATTATTATTTATGGTCACACCAATATGAAGTTAATAAGAGGACGGTTAAATTATTTTCTCCGTATATTTCTTGTTATATTCCTTTTTTAGAGTTCTTCAAGTCGAGTCACATAAAATTGCATTAGATTTTTTTCAAATTTAGGTTCAAACACATATATAAGGCTAATAGAGAGACGGAATTAGCGAGATGACTTCGTATTAAATATCCTTTTCGGGATTGTAGGAGTCAAGGAATTTGAAATGGGTGTTATTTTTTCATTATTTTCAATTTTAACTGAAGTAGAAAATTTAGAAAAATTTAGATGATCATAGAAAATATTTCAGGAACATGAAAATTTAAATTGATTGAAACTTACTCATCGCACAGTACGTGTGTGAGATGGTCAGAGAGTTCGAAAAATTTAATGGAGTTTCAATAGTATTATAGAATTTTTTCCTAGTTTTTAATTAAAGGAATTAAATGAATCTGTGTATAAAATATATCATATTATATGTCTTTTTTAGGGTTCTTTGTCTCGAGAAATCTGAAAATCATGTTATTTTTGATTAATTCTAAACTTCATAGAAATAGTATGCAGGGAAAGTTGAAATGTGAGTGGCTTCAACAAATTTCGAGACATTATTTGACTTTTTTAAGAGTCATTCTAAAGGAATTTTGGTTAGAGAATACCTTATAATAAAAAAAAGTTGATCATAGAAAATCTTTTAAAAATATAAAAATTTAAATTGATAAGAACTTGCCCACTCATCGCAAAAAAAATTTCCAAGGAAAGCATTTGCTAAATAAATTTTCCATTGTTGTTTTTACTAGGACAGGGGTCGGCAACCTATGGTACGCGTGCCATCTCCGGCACGCCAAGCAATTTTGAATGACACGCGTACCTATTCAAAATTTATACATTAATTCTGTAATCTGTGACATGTTTCGAAATTAAGTAAATAATCGAAGACAGTATTACTTTAACGATACAAACAAAAACGATATATTATATAGGTCACTAGATATTATTACCAAAAACTACAAAATATATATTTTGTAATTTATAATTTTACTGAATGCATTGGTTTGGCTTTAATTTCGGCAAGTATTAAAGACGGCAAGCCTCAAAATATAAGCCTAGGCAGAAACACAAATAAACGTCCTCAATTCAGATCAAAAGAGCCGCAATAAGACGGTTTTTGTTTGACTTGACTTCAATCGTTCAGACGCGCGCCGCAACTCTTTTTATATTGCCGAACTTTAGTTTTTGTTAGATTTAACTTCTAGGCGGCCCTTTGATTGCAATGGATGCGTTGTAGATAATAATTTTTGTTCTAAGAAATTTAATAAACGTAATTATTGGAGTTTTCTGGAAACTTTTATTTTTCTATATATAGCAAGCGGCTACACGTTTGGATCATTTAGTATAGAAGTAACATCCGTTCCAGTCAATAGTCGTCGAAAAGTTTAAAAATTAAAATTACGTTGCGTTATGGCCACGAAGAAACAGAAGGTAGACGTTCGATCATTTCAAACTTCATGGACAACAGATTACGGTTTTGTACAGCAAAACGATCGGGCCATTTGTGTCCTATGTCGGGAAAGTGTAGTTTTCCGACATAGGTAGTCGGGAAAGTGTAGTGTTCAACGACATTTCCAGATAAAAAATGAATCGTCATTTAAAGATAACGCTGTTGAAAGGGAGGCAATACAAAGAGCAAGTAAACAATACGAGAAACAGTCAACATTCTTTAGCAAAGTTTTCCAAGGAAAAAATCAGGTAACTGAATGCAGTTTCAAAATTGCACAATCGTTGGCACAAAAGGGTAGACCGTTCACTGACGGAGAATTTATGAAGCAAACGTTTTTGAGTACTGCCGAGATTTTATTCGACGACTTGCCCAATAAGGGTACAATATTGGCCAGGATTAGGGATATACCGGCATCAGCGCGGGCCATCGAGAGACGAATTACCGAAATGACACAAAATGTCCAAAAACAACAGAGAGACGCTATCAAACGTTTTTTGTGTTTAGTGTAGCATTGGATGAAAGTGTCGATATTAATAACCCCGTCTGGCAATCGTTGCGTGATACTTCGATGATGGTAGTGTGTATGAAGAACTGATTTGTCCGCTCCCATTGCAGGGAACTACAAGATGAGAGGATATATTTTCAGAATTTGTTAAACATTTTGAAAAGCGGAACATTGATTTAAATAAAATTTTTTGCGTAACGACAGATGGCGCTCCTGCTATGATTGGGAGACATAAAGGATTTGTTTCCCTTCTTATTGAACGCATGGGTCGATCAGTTTTGAATTTTCATTGCATAATTCACCAAGAGAGTTTGTGCGCTAAAATCTCCGCTGGAAGTTTATAATCCGTAACGGATAGGGTGGTCAAAATAGTTAACTACATTGTCGGTCGTTCTTCAATGATTCATAGACAATTTAAGGCGTTTCTGCAGGAATATTCAGTGTATATTCAGATATACCATTGCACAATAATGTGCGCTGGCTCAGCCGTGGTAAAGTGCTCTCTAGATTTATGCAATGTCTGGGCGAAATTAAATCGTTCTTGTTGGAAAAAAGTGGATGCTTATCCTGAACTAGAAGATAAGAACTGTATGTTAATGTTTCTTACTGATATTACAAACCATCTCAGTAAACTCAACTTAAAGTTACAAGGTTCAGGCAAAACAGTTCTGGATTTATACGAATCCTGGAAATCATTCAAATTCATTTATTTATCAGCGATATTACTACAAACACATATAAATATTTTCCAAATTTAAAAACTTATATATCCAGTGTCCACGATGGTGCACTAATAGACGAAATTCTTAAATATATGACTAATTTAAAAGAGGAATTTATCGAGAGGGGTCAGGATTTTGATAAACATGGTCCTATGTTCGCTTTTTTAATCAAACCAGATTTAATGGATTTTTCCAGCAGTTGCTTTGACATACCTCTTCTCTCATAGATGGACATTAATGATTTTGATCTTCAATACATTGAATTTAAAAGCTCCGAGTTATGGAACACGAAATTTGTAGAATTAAGAGGGGTATTAGAAGGTGAGTGCCAGAACCATTCAAACGAGATACTCAGTTGTTGGACGAGAGTTTACCAGAGAAATTTATTTGTCTTAAGAAAGTAGCATTTTCCATGCTTACAGCTTTCAGATCATCCTATATCTGTGAACAACTTTTTTCCCATATGAGAGTGATTTTAAACCCGTACCGAAGCAGGCTTACAACAGACAACTCGGAAGCATGTGTGACACTGAAAATAACCAGACATGAGCCGGATATAAGAAAACTCTCTAAAGAACTTCAAGCACAGGGTTCACACTAGGTCGTAGGAATAGTATAATAAAATTATTTGTTAAATGTTAAAATTTTTTTGTAATTAAACCTTCTAAAAGCAATATTTTAAGTTAATTTAAGTTAATTTTTGTTAATTTTAGTTGTAGTAAGTACCTATGTCGGCACGCAAGATGTTGTATGGATGAAAACTGGCACCCCTTAGTTAAAAGGTTGCCGACCCCTGTACTAGGAGAACTCTTTTGTTCAAAAATTAAGGAAACTGATTAAATAAAATCGAAGCTATTAATTTATTAATTTGTAATACTCGATTTTCTATTGCTTTCAAGGTTGCCAGTAAATTCCCTTTTATAGCTTCTATAGATTCAAAATAAAATTTACAGAGTAGTAATTTCAGCTTGGGGAACAGGAACAAGTTACGAATAAATAACTACTATATTGAGCGATGGTGCGTTATCGAGATTTGAAATCCATCAATTATTATGTCATATTTCAGGCTTTTTGTATGAATTGATTAGCGTAAACTACTTATAAACTAGTCGGAAGGAACTCCATGTACCTAAAACAACGGTAATTGAAAAAAACATCTAGTGATTATTAATACCTTGATTTTTGACCGACTTTGACCAGTTTTTTTTTTTTTTTCGGTTTCGATTCACCTTTTGAATGATATTTACATAATTATTGCGCTATTTCCGGATCATATGAATAGATCCACATCTTATCACCAACAATTATTCATTTTAAAACGGATTCATCCAGAGAAAACATCTTTTTAGCAAACTCAACTTTACGATGTTTTCAAGAAAACTAAGTTGTTGTAGTACAAGGCGATGTAATACACAAGACAAAGCCAAATAGTTCTTCAAAATCGGTTTTTTATTGATCCGATTGATATTTCAATAACGACTATAAGATCCATAATTCTTAAATGACGATTACTGAGTATAAGGTCCTTAATTTTATTAATGTGTTCTTTGCTGTTTGCAGTGCCCGGTCTTTTAGAGCGTGGTTCATCTGCTACTGCATTTCTACCCTCTTTGCATGATTTGTACTGCTCAAAAACTTTTGATCTCGTTACATTCATCACCGTAACAATTTTTCACATTTTTAACGTACCGGCATGAAAAATTTTGTTTTTAAGACGAAATTTAATGCAAATTCTTTGTTTGATGGGTTTTTTTTTTAGTTTTAAAAATCAGCAACAAGAAATTTTCACAATTACAGAGTATTCTTTTATTTATAATTTAACGAAGGAAACCTAAAAAACAAAAACTTTAATAGATAGCAGTAAAAATTAAAATGTCACACGCACTTTGTGAAACTTTAATTTTTAAACATAGTTTGATTTTCTGAACTTCAAGCAGTAATGTTAAGGTATTATGGTTTCTATTATACCTAAGCGCCACTTTCCTCGAAAAGTTTTAATTAATTATTAGTGACAAAATAGGAGAGGCCTCCTACACACCCAGAGTAGTCCAAGTTTAAACTTTCGAGCGCCAACAGATTTATATCAAAGTGTGATAAATTGAATTTTGATTAGGACAACCCGAAATATGTGAGACCGAAGTAGCTGCCACCCGTCGCTTTATAAAGTTAAGATAATATGCGTGTTTGCTAAAATTTAATCCCACGGAAATTTTAATAGACTTTGTTGTAGAAGTACTACAAATTAAATTTATTACAAGGGAAAGAGATTTTGACTCTTTAATAATTTATATAATATCAATACTGTCTATTTGAACAACTTTCAAATGACTAAATGTTTATCAATAATAGTTGGTATAGTCAAATAAAGTATATTTGTTTGGAGTTGATAGCAGAATTCTCTCATTGTAGATGCAAATACATGTTGGGGTGCGTCCAAAAAAAAAAAGAGAGTTCTTCTGCATTTTACTAGATTTTGCTACCTGTTTTGAACTATTTTTAAGAGTTCACCTTATTTTAGACAGAAAACATCTGCTATATAATAGAATCATGAGGGTTCATCGGTAGTATAGCCACAGTAAACATACTGAGCTCCAATTTGGTGAGGAGATTTTGACGGCGCGTGCGTCGACGGGTCCTTTTTCAAAATGGCCGCTCAGTGTTTACGTCCGATCTCGGAATGTATCTTTGGAAATGTATTGTCCATCGTTTCTTGATGTGACTGCAGTTTATATGAATATAAAGACAGAAGGAAAAGAGAGTTTGTAGAAAAAGTTTGTAAGTGAAGAGAATCGAAAAGGTTGAGAAACAATTTATATAATCATGGGGAAAGGAGGTTATTGTTGTGCCGCTGAGAATTGCAATATTCCATATAATTAATTTTCGCAAATTATTTGCTCGGGTCACACTTTTTTATGCTCTAAAATTTGCAAATAAGAAATTTCTAACTCAATCAGGACGCGCTAAGACTATTATTCTAAATCATAACTAAATTTAATTATGCTTTGTTTACATCACATGTGCCCCGTGGGGGGGCGGGATAGAATATCTCCCCCGGTATGTTCTGCCTGTCGTAGGAGGCGACTTAAAGAACAATCTAGATGGTAGATGCCCAGATCCCACCAGCATCGCCCGGTGTGATACCATCGCATCGGCTTAAGCTGCGTGAAGTTGCTTAACGTTTCGTGGCTGTGCCGATGTCCCGGACTGTGGGACCAAATAGCATGATGAGGCACCTGGATACAAAAAATTCCGTTCGGATCTCCGGGTGGGGGCTGGTTCAGGGGCGTCGACATCCAAAGAACAGAATTTCAAAATGGATTTTTGCAACATACGAGGTTTAAATTCGAACATAAATTCAGTGCACCAACACCTGCAATCAAATAAACCTCATGTACTCGCTCTCCGTGAAACTAAGGTCAGTTCATCGACCAGCACAGTAAACTATCTTTATCCTGGGTACGATTTCTATTCCCGATTTAGGCGTAACTTTGGAATCTGTCTTTATGTCAGAAGCGACCTCTCTTGCCAACGAGAAGAGGCTCTGGAGCCCCCAAACTTTGATGTTATGTGGTTAAAAATAACGACTCAACCAACCACAAGGTTCGTTTGTATCCTCTATCGACCACCAAGTGATACAAACTTTAGAATACTTTTCGCTTCTCTTGCAGACACCATAGATCATTTACAAATTAACTATCCAAATGCCGAAATTGCCATCCTGGGCGACTTTAATGTCCACAACATCAACTGGCTTAAATATTCAAATACTATCGACGAACAAGGTCGTGAAGCCGAATCATTTTCAATCAGTTGTGGCTTGACTCAGCTTATTGATGAACCAACACGGATCCCTGATCGAGACGGAGAGTTCGCCAGTCTTCTTGATCTGTTTTTAACCACTAATCCGGAGATTTACACGGTCAGCGTAAATCCACCGTTAGGTTCTTCCGACCATAAACTACTTTCGACATCGAGTATTCTACCAATCAGTGACAGAGAGGCGCCCAAACCGCGCAAGATTTGGCACTACAAATCTGCTAAATGGGAAGATCTCATGGAATATTTTCGAACTTTCCCTTGGTTGGACGTTTGTTTTCGATCCGACGACCCGTCTGACTGCGCCAGGGAGGTTTCCGATGTTATTTTGGCCGGTATGGATGCTTACATCCCTTTTTCGAAGAAATGCCCTTCCAACGGCAAGCCTTGGTTTGACCTAAAATGCAAAGAAGCTGTTGCTTCTAAACATCTTGCATACCGACAGTGGCGTGAAGATCCTAACACCATAAATCGTAACATCCTTGTTCGTGCCAGGAACAGATGCAAAGAAATTATCGACGAAACCAAGGAGGTACACAATCAACGGATTAGAAACAAACTTCTCGCTTGTGCCGGCAATTCCAGGTCCTTTTGGTCAGTCGCTAAGGCAGTTAGTCAAAATTTCACCAAATCCACCATACCACCACTCACACGGCCAGATAATTCTATTGCAACGACACCTGTTGAGAAAGCGAACTTGTTGGCTGAACTCTTTGCTTCACATTCTACTGTCGATTTCCAAGGAAAAACACCACCTACTATTCCCATAGTGCAGTCAAGGATGCCCGATATTGTCTTCAAACAGCGTATCATAAAACGTATTTTGATGAAGCTAGACACTAAAAAGGCTTCAGGCGCTGACGGAATACCTGCCATAGTTCTCAAGAACTGTGCGAGGAAACTAACACCAGTTTTCTGTAGACTTTTCAACCTATCCTACAGAAAGGGAATATTTCCTTCCAGCTGGAAATGTGCCACAGTTCAGCCGATACCTAAAAAAGGCAAGAAGACCTTGCCAAATAACTACCGACCAATCGCACTACTCTCAATAATATCGAAAGTCATGGAAAAGGCTATCAATCAGCATCTTCTAAAATATCTTGAAGGATTCAACATTATTAGTGATCACCAATATGGCTTTCGTAAAAATAGATCAACAGGAGATCTTCTGACTTATGTAACACATGTTTGGAACAACGCAATTGAACACTTTGGAGAATCTCGAGCGGTTGCTCTTGACATATCCAAGGCATTTGACCGTGTTTGGCACGATGGGCTGTTGGCTAAGCTACGTTCTTATGGTATGTCTGAAAAGTTCTGTTTGTGGCTCTCATGTTTCCTCAGAGAGCGTTCTTTACGAGTGGCAGTTGACGGATTTCTTTCTAACACCTTCACTATCAACGCCGGTGTGCCCCAAGGTTCCATACTGTCTCCTACTCTCTTCCTCATTTATATTAACGATCTGCTGGAAAAGACCGAGAATCCAATCTACAGCTTTGCAGATGACAGTACACTTATCTCTTCATTCACTTTGAACGCTCGGACATCGACTACTCAGACGAATACCCGCAGACAGCAGGAAGTCATTCAACTCAACAAAGACCTGGAAGAAATTCTATCTTGGGGTGACAGTAACCAAGTGGAATTTAACGCTACAAAAACCCAGGCGGCAGTTTTTTTTCTAAAAAAGTTAACGTTGCAGAACCCGACATAGTTATGTCGGGGCACTCCATCCCTCTAACATCGTCACTCAATCTGTTAGGCGTTAATTTGGGAGCAAATATGTCCTGGCATGAACATGTTGCAGGCATAGCAAGAAGAACTTCTCAAAAGTTGGGAATATTGTTTCGAACCAGAAAGCTGGTTCTCCACAACAACTGTTAATTCTTTACAAAGCTCAAATTCGACCAACTATGGAATACTGCTCCCATGTTTGGAGCTCCGCTCCCAAACATACACTGCATTTGTTGGATTCTATCCAGAGAAGAGCTGTTTGTCTGATTGGACACCCGGAATTGACCGACGGCCTTGATTCGCTGGAACATCGAAGAACGGTTGGCGACTTGAGCCTATTCTACAAGTACTTTCATGGAAAGTGTTCGAAAGATGTGGCCCGTTTGATTCCTCCCAGAGCGGTGCATATTAGAAGTACACGTCGCGCTGATGCTTCACATCCGTATGAGGTTCAGCTTGTTACTCCTCGTACAACGCTTTTCAAGCAGTCTTTTATATGGAGAACATCATACCTTTGGAATGGTTTACCCAGGACTGTGTTTCCCATCGAGTACAATCTACAGCGATTCAAGAACAACGTGAATCGTTTTCTCCGCACACGTGTCGCTCCTGTAGCGCTTTAGGGACTTCCCTGTAGCACGTGTGCTAGACCCATTAAAAAAAAATCATCAACAGTATTATCCGTCAAAGTTTAAGTTGCTGCATTAATGATTTTTTTTCGCAGTTCCTCTGTTTTTAGTTGAAACAATGATTTCATAGAAATCATGGTATGCGATTAAAGTTGTTGGAGTTGTTGATTATTTTAATAAATCTCTAGTGCTTGCTTTCACAAGACAACTTTTCACTATTTTAAATGCATTTTTGAAAAAATACATATGCATGAAACAATATTATCATTACTAATGTACATTTTGTTTAGGCGTATTTTCTCAAGAGACGGCCTTCCAGGGAACCTTGATTAATTTAATAAAACGTTCGTATTGGTAGAGTGATTTGGTCATTAAAGCTTGAAATTTATTTCTAAACTTAGTTCGGCTGGTTATTTAAAAATCCTGACGTGATTGCTCAATTCCGACCTCGGATTCGGTTTCAGCGCCCAAAAATACATATAGGTATAGCGATCTATTCGTTAGTGAAAAACTTTTTTTGTGTGCCTGTGTAATTTTTTTATGATTAATAAATAATCCTCCAAATTCTGATTTTTAGAAAGATTTATTTTTGTGTAAACTAGTATTAAGTTATTTAAAACTATTTATATTTGATAAATTATAAATAAAACATATTATTTTTTTCTAAAAGGTGTATTCTCAAGAGGCTTCTAGTTTTCAATAACTTCATCTGAATTAATTGTTTAATACTGTTTAATTGCAAGTACAATTAATACTCTGAAAGTGACTTTTTTTTCTATTTTTTTCTATAAATTACATTGCTCCTTTTTCATGCCAATCTTTCAAAAGTTTCTGTGAATATATTGTAAAGAATACAGAACCTATAACAACATATTTATTATTTTCAAATTTTAGACAGTATATTTTATTTTCTTATAAGCTGGGTTTGAAAGTTTAAATATTAAGTGTCGTGTTGAGATCACAACCCCACTGGGGAATGGGATTATTGAAATAACTGATATAAATGGATTAATTATTGAATCAAATATGCTATTAAAATAAGAAAAATTTTAATGTGATTCGAAAGAAATTTTTGTAATATGATTTTGTCAGACGATGTGTGCCAGAAGGTAAAATATTCTGAAAATCAGTTCGTTAAATAGACAGTACACCTAATCGAAGTCCATTTTGACGGTAATTATGGTTACTATTAAAATTTTGAAGATTTAGTTACCTGTTATTAATATTTCTCCTATAAAGAACTTATTTCTATTGTTGTATACCTATACTATAAATTAAATACAGTTATTTTCCTTTTAAACTGTAATTGACAATACTCGGTATATATGAGTCAATCATTTCTCCTAATGAAGCTAATATGGTTAGCGAAACGCGCGTCGAGTGCAAAAATAAAGTGTTTGGTGTAGTGGTGATATATACTGAGTAGTGTCATTGTGCCAAAGATTCCACATTCCCAATATAGTTGTAATTGACAAGTCAGCTTGGTCATAACTAAGTATTGTATGTAACTATAATTAGGAAATTACTGTATAGACTCTTTGATCTAAATATTAATTCATTGTAAATAAAAGCAAGCGTTAATTACATTATCAAAAAGCAATACAGATAACAGAACACAAAAAGGTATAGAACCTCTAAGAATTATTCACATAGAAAATAGAGGTTTATACATATACGTTCATAATTCATTAATTGTTGTTAATTATATTAACTTTTCTCGAAGTTACACAATATAGTTTTGTAGTTTAAGAAAAAATAAGTACCAAAAAAGTAGATACAGTGTTTTTTAATTAACGAGAGATCTATCACACCAAACAACACAATACTGCTAAGAAAAAAATGCTCTTATTTTAGAAGATGTTGACATCTTAGTAATGACAATTAAAATTAAATTAATTTAGTCCTTAAAAAAACATCTTTAATCACAACTTTACTTGAAAAATGATGTAAATAAAACTTTAACCTCAAACAGTGACGTTTAACTTTGATAGACTTTTGAATTTTTGGATAAGGTTAATAAAAACTGAAGTTGAATATGAAGAATTCCATCAAATACCTTCCTATCAAGTTTTTCACCTGTATTCATTTCTTTCCTAACAAAGTGCTCCATTCTTTTTGTTTTTTTTTATATTACTCATGCTGCGTTAACTTTTATATTACTTATGCTGTATTAAATAACAAATCAAAAATTTTCAAACATTTCTATATCTATGATTTTGAATGGTAAAACTTTGCACAACTTTATTTGTATTTCAAATCTCACGCTGGTCCACTTTTAACATGGCAGATTGCCACGTGACCTTCTGAAAACGAACCTGATTTTCCTATGCGATTATCCTCGAGTTTCGCTACTCTATAGTGTGTTTACTGTGGTATAGCCGTCCCAACGTAACCTGCTTTTAGTGTTTAATAAATAAAATTATCTTAAAAATAAAGTTATAGAAATATAAGAACGTGGTGTTTTCCCTTGCAACGAAATTTTTCATTTGTGCCCAAATTAGCTCTATGGGATTCAATTTGCAATGATAGGGAGGTAATCTAAGCACTGTGATATTCCGTTCCTTTGCCATCTCATCGACTGCGTATTTCTTGAAAGGTGCCTTATTTTGTTTCGCAATTTTGAGAACTTCCCCTTTTAACATACCATCTTTATGTTTAAGATTTTTGTCTTTTAACCATTGAAGAATATCGAGAACGGTATGAGGCATTGTCTAATATTATAACTGATTCTACTGGTATACATTCAATCCTCTGTTGGAAGTACTCCTCAAAAACATCTGCCGTCATCCCTTCATTGTAATCTTTAATTGACTTAGATTCGAATTTCAACAAGCCACCGTCGAGAAATCCGTTTTCACTACCAACATGTGCCAATATTAGCCTGCGAGCTCTTCCTAAAGTGGGTTGTAATCCAGTTGACTGTGTGTTCACTGTGTGGTCCTTATTAACCTAAGTCTCATCTAAATAAAAAATATGTCTTTCTTCCGCTCGAAATTTTTTGATTGCTCGTAGATATTCTCTTCTCTAACAAATTATTTCTGTTTTATCGATAAGAACAGATTTTCTATTGTGTTTTTCCCAACGAAAATTCAGATTATGAAGGATTTTCCATAATTTCCATTTTTTAAAATCTGGTAAGTCTTGGTCTTTTCTGATTTCTAGCAAAACTTTATGTAGTCTAGGTATTTCTTTCTTAATAAAAATAATCGGTCAAGTGCAAGTTGAACTTGCGCAATTAGTGTTCCGTACGTTGATTGCTTTTGAAATAAAAAAATTTTTGTCACAGAGGTATAAAATCATCAGTGACTTCACAAAATACATCCCAAATGAGTTTTCAACAAAGTTTGTTTCCAATCTTTACTGAAATCTGATGACCTTGAAATTTTTGTTTTTTTTTTATATACCATATAAATTATTAAAGGTAATGCACTCGTGATAATTTTCATTCAATCTACACCCCGTGGAGAATATTCCAGAATTTTTTCGAAATTTTTTGATAAGTACTTTTCGAGATAAGGCCCGGGACAGCGATTTTTCGCGAATTTTTTAAAAATAATACAAAGAAAAGTGCGCGCAAGTATAATATTATATATATATTTTTTACTCGTGTTTTCACAAGGTTTCATCTAACACCACACTCGATGATCTAGTAAAAAAATTTTTTTTTCACTTCCGACTTCACCCCCCAAAACTAACCCCTTAAGTCAAAATTTAATTCTCAAAACTACATGGCTCTGATGAGGCCATCAATTCCTATATTATTACCAAATTTCACCTTTCTATATCAAATAGTTTCGGAGAAAATCGGGTGTGACAGACAGACAGACAGACAGACACCGAAGTGATCTTATAAGTGTTCCGTACGGAACACTAAAAATAGTGTACTTTTCTGCATTTTTAAAGTCTTCATCGACCTCTAAGGGCTCTTTTTCTTTGTGATTCTGAGATTCGTTGCAAGGACCGCGTTTTCTTTCATTTAGAATTCTATAACTAGTTGCCGATCCAAATCCCGTCCTGTTGGCACAGGTTTCCATAATTTCACGGACTTGGCTTATTGGCTGTTGATGCACTAAGGCATCATGGACGTTAAATATCATCGTTTTTTCTCGCAGAGAAAGTGCAGATTTACAAACTCCGCGAAGTTTGACCGGGGCAAAACTGAAAGTTGTAGCCATCGCTGTTCTGATTTGAACTAAGCATATTATAGGTTTTTGCTTTATTTTCGTACTTACATAGAATATTTTTATTGCATACTTAGGTATTTAGGCACCTACCTACCGATAAGTACTTTGGTTAATTATATTCCAAATTCCTAAATAATTTTATTGTACCTATTATCATTAAGCTTTATAACACTGTAGATTTCTAGTTCTTAAGAATTGTTAATTGTACTCATTTAGACCTTTATCATACAAAGAAGATTTTCAGTTGCATCATTTACTCATTAAAATAAACTTTGAAATGCGTTGATTTATATAGCTTACTGTAAAGTTTACAAGGCCTGTAATAAAATATTTTTTAGAAAAATGTCGCACTGTTGTATATATATGTTGTTATAACCCATGTTGTGTACTATTAACTCCAAACAAACGGACTTTAGTAGGTAAAATATTTAATTCGATTTTTTTTCCTTTGTATTTAGTCATTGATTTTTGACAGCTCTGATATTTTAGGACTTTACCTACAAAAATTATCTTTAAAAATTGATAAAATTATTTACTCCCTGTCTTTTCTTTCAAAATCAAGTATTTATACTTGATCTGAGTTCACCAAACCGCGATTTAGTAGGGTAATACTTGTTTTCACACTCGATGCAGATGTAAGTAGTATTGGGGATGATTGAAACTGACTCCACTGGAACCAAATTGAAAAATCCATTAACATTTTCAGTTTAACTTTCTGCTAAAAGAAATCCTTCAAGGCTAGCAACTCGAAGATCCCTCGATTTTAAGGACAAAAATTGAAATTGAATTGAATCATTCCGATCATCAACCTACAATATAAGTAAATATGTCGCGAATTTGCTAAATCCTTTCATAGGAAAAAATTAAATTTTTTAATTAAAAATTCACATTTTATTAGAAGGTTGAAAACAATAAAATAGGGCCCTGAAATTATTCTGGTCAGTTTTAACGTTGAATCAATTAATAATTTATATTAAATATTTTCTTTCTTAATAAACTTGATACATCGATAATATATATAAAATGCAACGTCTCTCTGTCTGTCCGTCTGTCCGTTAGTGCGCCTATCACTGAAAAAACACTTACCCGATTTACGTACTTTTTTTTTTTTAAACATACATATGTTCTCTGGCCAGGTTATAGGCTATATTTTATTACGATAGGTAGCATAAGGAATGAGCAGTGACGTAAAATAGTGAATGATGTCGGAAATAGGTTTGCCGCTAGCGCGTGCCTTTGGAATACACAGCCTAAACCATTAAATATGGAACAATATTATGTAGCAAAGAATATCTGTAATGTATAATCTATAATATATATGAAATGCAATGTCTCTCTGTCTGTCCATTAGTGCGTTTATCACGCGGGAACCATTTATTCGATTTACCTGTCTTTTTTTAAATTCATGCATATATTCTTTGGCCAGGTTATATAATAATAATAATCTATATCTATAATATATATAAAATGCAGTGTTTGTCTGTCTGTCCGTTAATGCGCTTATCCCTCGAGAACCACTTATCCGATTTACGTGATTTTTTAAATTCATACATATGTTCTCTGACCAGGTTATAGGTATATATTTTATTACATCTATAATATACGAGTATATAAAAACGTATTCTGTCTGTCCGTTAGTGCGCTTATCACTGGAGAACCACTTATCCGATTTTCGTACTTTTTTTTTAAAAACATACATATGTTCTCCGGCCAGGTTATAGGCTATATTTTATTACGATAGGTAGCATAAGGAATGAGCAGTGACAATAATAGTAAATGAAGTCGGACAAAGTTTGCCGCTAGCGCGTGCCTTTGCAATACACAGCCTAAACCATTAAATATGGAACAATATTATGTAGCAAAGAATATCTGTAATGTATAATCTATAATATATATGAAATGCAATGTCTCTCTGTCTGTCCATTAGTGCGTTTATCACGCGGGAACCATTTATTCGATTTACCTGTCTTTTTTTAAATTCATGCATATATTCTTTGGCCAGGTTATATAATAATAATAATCTATATCTATAATATATATAAAATGCAGTGTTTGTCTGTCTGTCCGTTAATGCGCTTATCCCTCGAGAACCACTTATCCGATTTACGTGATTTTTTAAATTCATACATATGTTCTCTGACCAGGTTATAGGTATATATTTTATTACATCTATAATATACGAGTATATAAAAACGTATTCTGTCTGTCCGTTAGTGCGCTTATCACTGGAGAACCACTTATCCGATTTTCGTACTTTTTTTTTTAAAACATACATATGTTCTCCGGCCAGGTTATAGGCTATATTTTATTACGATAGGTAGCATAAGGAATGAGCAGTGACAATAATAGTAAATGAAGTCGGACAAAGTTTGCCGCTAGCGCGTGCCTTTGCAATACACAGCCTAAACCATTAAATATGGAACAATATTATGTAGCAGAGAATATCTGTAATATATATTATAAAATGCAATGTCTCTCTGTCCGTATGTCTGTCTGTCCGTCCGTTAGTGTGCTTATCACTGGAGAACTACTTATCCGATTTACCTGCTTTTTTAACCATACGTTTGTTCTCTGGCCAGGTTATAGGATATATTTTATTAGGTGACATAACGAATAAGCAGTGACGATATTAGTGAATTAAGTCGGAGAAAAGTTTGCCGCTAGCGCGTTCTCTTGCAATACACTCCATAAAGCATTAAATATGGAACAATATCATGTAGCAAAGAATACAATATATATAAAATGCAACGTCTCTCTGTTTGTCTGTCTGTCCGTTAGTGCGCTTATCACTCGAGAACCACTTATCCGATTTACGTGTTTTTATAAATTTATACATATGTTCTATATAATTCGATATAAGCCTAGATAATGTGAGATAAGGTGAGATAATGGGAGATAAGGAGAAATAATGGGAGATAAGTCGAGATAAGCCTCGATAATGGGAGATAAGTATAAATAATGGGAGATAAGGAGAGATAATGGGAGATAAGCAGAAATAAGTCTAGATAATGGGAGTTATGGTGAGATAATGGGAGATAAGGAGAAATAATGGGAGATAAGGAGAAATAATGGGAGATAACTCGAGGGAAGCCTAGATAATGAGAAATAAGGTGAGATAATGGGGGATAAGGAAAAATAATGGGAGTTAAGGAGAAATAATGGGAGATGAGCAGAGATAAGCCTAGATAATGGAAATTATGTAGAGATAACATAAGGAATAAGCAGTGACGATAGTAGTGAATCAAGTCCACGCGAGCGGAGCCGCGGGCCCGGCTAGTCTATAATAAATCGAATAAAGACATATCTATCATCTACGTGTTTTCTTTTTCCAAAGACCATTTTATGAAACAAGCTCTGGAGCAGCCATGAGTTTACAACTATTTCCTGCACTGGAAAATATTTTTATGGAAGCCTTGGAAGAAAATACCATAACCAACCCAAAATTTTGTTGCAAATATGCTGACTACACATTTGTTATCCGCCGCATTTCGAATTACCTCAATCAACAACATTCAAATATAAAGTTTACAGTAGAAACTGAATTACATTCTTCCTTTTCTAAAGGAAAAGTAACGGCATTTTAGGATATTTGGTCTACAGAAAGCCGACTTAAACCAATATATATCTGAATGCTAATTTACCATCGAAAAAACTATCTGTTATCAATTCAATAGTATTTATAGTTATATCATCAGAAACAGATAAACTGACCAGTGCGTTAAAAAGTAATGGATATATGGTTATCAGGCTCCACCTTTAAATAGTGCAATTTTTACCTTATGTACATGATACTATAGACAACATAGCAAAATTATTTAAACGATACAACATTTGCACAATCTTTAATATCTGTAAGAAAACTGGACAATGCTTGAGATCAATAAAGACACGTGTCGTTTACAAACCAAAGGCCAACCAATAAAATTTCTTTTTCATATGGTACGATGTATGTAGCAGAAACTGAAGATACATTGTGCATTCGTACACGAAACATATTATAGATATATCCAAATTAAACCACTATATCCCATCTAACAAAAACCTTCAGGGTTTTGGTTAAATCCCTTTCTAAGCAACTCATGGTGAGACTGCACGGTTTGTAGTATTGGCTTACTAAGGAACAAAAAACTGACGTCAACAGAAATTAAAATTTCGCCTTCGTTGAGAAACTAGTCTGTTTTTCCCTTGAAGGTAAATTTTCGAACACTTAGCAATAGTTAGCGAGACGCGGGCAGAGAGAGCAAAAAGTAAGGTGTTTGGTGTGGTGGTGATAACTGTTGTGTAATACATTTAACAAAATCCTTACTGTCGAAATTATCTAAAGAATTTGTTTATTTATTTATGTATTTATTATTAGTCTGGCCTTTGGTCTTTTTCGTTAAATGAATCTTCGTCTAAATTATCGTTATGCATTACATACCCTCATCAGTCCTATTACTCTAAAAGTTGAGTGGTGTTATGTTTCGATTATAAGGATAGCGCCCCTTCATGAATCACGGTCCTGAGTGGCAGGAATGGCTTCGTGCATGAAATGTCCTATGAGCGGCTTCACCTGGTCTGCTCATCGATTAGGAGATCATCCTCTTAGGCGTTTGCCATTTATTTTTCCCTCCACCATAAGTTTCTAGATCGTTTCTTCTAGAGATATGCCCAAACTAAAGTACGATTTGTTTCTTTTGGTGGATAGAAAATTCTTTATACTTATTTGGTTTAGAATGGAGACATTAGTTCGGGGCTGTATCCAGGGTATCCTCAACATTCTTTTGTATACCCATGTTTCAAAGGCGTCAATTTTTCTTTGAGCCACAACATTTATCGTCCAAGTTTCTAAGCCGTAGGTAGCTATGGGAAATACTAGTGCATTAATAACTTTTAATTTGTTGTTTTGAGATATTGCTGAGTCTTTCCAAATCCTAGTCAGTTTGGTTACAGCATTTCGAGCTATATTTAATCTTCGTTTTATTTCTTTATCGCAACCCCTTCTATTTATAATTAATGATCCGAGGTATATAAATTCATCAGCTACTTCAAAACCCACTATTTCCTTGATGTCGTTGGAGTTTGATCTATGACCATAATTTTAGTTTATTCTTGTTAAGTAATAGGCCATATTCCTCGCTTACTGTATTTAATCTATTCATTATATATTCCAATTCGATGTCATTAGAAGCTATAATGAGGGAATCATCAGCATATCTCAGGTTGTTGACCTTTCGGCCTCCCACAGAAATACTTCCATCCCAGTGCTCCAGAACTTGTCTCATAATTTATTCAGAGTATGCGTTAAAAACCAACGGAGATAAGATGCATCCCTGTCTAACACCAGTTTCTATTTTGCATGCGTCTGATAGAGTTTGATCGACTTTTATTTTGGCATTACTATCATATAAGGATCTTATAAGCTGGATAAGGTGTAAGGAAACTTCCATATTCTTAAGTATTGGCCATTTACACCGTTTACCCACTCGGATTATGTTGATATATAAGTATGAATTATTGAAGGTTAGCGTCAAGCATAATTGTTTATGCTTATTTTACATATATGTAAATGATATTCTCGTAAATAAGCATCTAGTGTATACTTACAATCTCTAAAATAATATTTCAGTAAAATATGGCAAGGTTAATAAAACACATGAAAACACCTACTCAAATGACATTTTTCCGGCTCTTTTTCGAAGAAATGCCCGTCCAGTGGCAAGCCTTGGTTCGACCGACCTTACAAAGAAGTTGTTGCTTTTAAACATCTTGCTCACCGACAGTGGCGTGAAAATCATTCAAGCCCGGAACAGATGCAAAAAAATTACACAGGGCAACAAAAAAATATTTTTGTTTTGGTGCCTGGGATTTTAGAGCTGATTTTAACTATATTTGGGACGCTAAATCTATACATGCAATCCGTTTTTCTCTATCAGCTCTACTTTTTTAGATACATCAACTTATCTACCAATGTGGTTTTTATTCAGTATAATCATTTATGAGAGTTCTAAAATTATTATATATTCATTAATGTAGGTACAATGGTTTTATTGCCAGTCTGTAATTGAGTAAATTCCAGGTAAATCTATAAATAGTGGAACCATTGCCTATCAGGTACCTGAACTGACCCTTTTAATCACCTAACTCGGGTAAGTCTCGTCAGTTTGTGCGTTCTTACTAATGAGAGTAGATCGAATTCGGCGTGTTATTTTATGTTAAGAAAAGAGTGTTTTTGTGTTATTGAACAGAATTAAAATGAGTTCAGGTTCCAGTTCAAGAAGAAGTTGTGTAAATCAACCTGATGTGTTTTGCTATATATGCGGAGAATACATGTTTCAACAAAACAGACAAATTATTACTGACTTTGTAAAGCGAGCGTATCTTGGATACTTTGGAGTTAAGCTTGGTGATCAGGACAAAACGTGGGCCCCGCATCTCGTATGTAAAACTTGTACAGAGCATTTACGGCAGTGGACTACCGGGAAAAGAAAATGTCTAAAATTCGGCGTACCAATGGTTTGGAGAGAATCAAAAAACCACTTCAATGATTGTTATTTCTGTTTAGTAAATACTAATGGAATCAATCGAAATAACCGCAGTAAGTGGACTTATCCCAATTTAGACTCGGCAATACGCCCTATCCCGCACTCAGATGAAATACCGATTCCAACATTTCATCAGCTACCACATATCTCTGATGACGAATATTTTCCCTCTGATCGCTCTTCTGATGCTAATAAAAGTTCTGATGCTAATGAAACTAACAGTGACTATGAGGGGACGTCATCAGTTCCTCAGCGCTTCAATCAAAATGAATTAAATGATCTCACCAGGGATCTCAATTTATCGAAAAAAGCTTCTGAAGTACTGGCTTCTAGGTTGAATGACAAAAATTTACTGGAACAAGGAACCAAAATTACCTTTTACCGTACAGGAGAAAAAGATCTGCTACCATTCTTTTCTCAAGAAGACAATCTTGTATTTTGTCACGAAATTAGGGGACTCATGAAAGAAATGGGACTTTCCCCCCCCCCCCCCCCCCCCCCCCCCCCCCCCCCCCCCCCCCCCCCCCCCCCCCCCCCCCCCCCCCCCCCCCCCCCCCCCCCCCCCCCCCCCCCCCCCCCCCCCCCCCCCCCCCCCCCCCCCCCCCCCTGAATATATTCCAGATGATTGGCGCCTATTTATTGACAGTTCAAAGCGAAGTTTAAAATGTGTCCTTCTACATAATGGGAATAAATGTGGTTCAATACCACTAGCTCACTCAACGAAACTGAAAGAAGAATATAATACCATAGCTTTGGTCTTGCAGAAGATAAAGTATTACGAACATCAATGGATGATTTGTGTAGACTTAAAAATGGTAAACTTTCTTCTTGGGCAGCAAAGTGGTTACACGAAATATCCGTGTTTCTTGTGCCTCTGGGATGGTAGGGACAAAACACACCACTGGGTTAGAAAAGATTGGCCTCAGAGAGAAAACATGGACGTTGGGGAAAAGAATGTCATTAACGACGCTTTGGTTGAAAGAGAAAAAATCATACTTCCTCCGTTACATATA
Organism: Pachyrhynchus sulphureomaculatus; assembly: GCA_019049505.1. Lineage (NCBI taxonomy): Eukaryota > Metazoa > Arthropoda > Insecta > Coleoptera > Curculionidae > Pachyrhynchus > Pachyrhynchus sulphureomaculatus. The sequence continues at coordinate 172,880,028 of CM032453.1, forward strand.
AAGTTGGGCTTAATGAAGCAATTTGTAAAGGCTCTTGATAAGAATGGGTCTTGTTTTGCATATATAGGGGTAAAAATGCATCAGTTGAGCACAGAAAAAACTCAAAGCAGGGATATTTGACGGCCCACAAATAAGACAATTAATTAAGGATCCTGCCTTCATAAATTCAATGAATCAAGTTGAACGAGAAGCTTGGACATCATTTGTTGCAGTTGTAGAAAATTTTCTAGGCAAACATAAAGCTCAAAACTATGTTGAAATGGTTAACAAGATGCTTAATAGTTTCAAATCCTTAGGGTGCAATATGAGTATTAAAATACACTATTTACACAGCCACTTAGACCGTTTTCCAGAAAATTTAGGAGACATGAGTGAGGAACAAGGTGAAAGATTTCACCAAGATATTAAAGTTATGGAGGACCGCTACCAAGGAAGATGGGACATGCACATGATGGCAGATTACTGCTGGAGTTTAAAAAGGGACTGTTTAAAAAAACATTCAAGAATGTCGCGGAAAAGAAGCTTTCCAAGTGTTGAGTGACTATTTCATTTCTTCAATGTTTTTTTTTTGTTTGTAAGTACGACATAATATTGTATTTTGTATAACTAAAATAAAAATTTCGTATCTACTTTTGTTTACTACACTTACGGATTTGAGTTACAATAATGTAACTTATATTTCTCTAAAATTGTATATCTTAAAAATTTGAGCTCCTAGGTACAAATGAATACGTTATTTGAATTCAGGACATCAAATTGATATAGAATCAGCTCAAAAAACCTCGACACCAAAACAGCTGTTCCCCTGTGTTATCGGCGAGACCAAGAAGGCACACCGTCAACAATTTCAAAAGAAACTTCTTGCCTGCCACAACAATTCCAGATTCTTTTCATTGGACACTAATGTCATTAGTAAAAATTTCGCTAAATCCAGTATACCATCACTTACATGATAATATGGTATCCTTGCACCAACACATGTTGCGAAAGCCAACTTGTTAGCTGAATTCTTTGCTTCACAGTATTCTGCCGATTTTCAAGCAAAAACACCACTGACTATTCCTAATATACATTATAAAATGTTCGATATCGTCTTCAGAGAGTGTGGGTAGGACGTAACTTAATGAAGCGAGACATCAAAAAATATTCTTGTGCTGATGGAACATCTTCCACAGTATTGAAAATTTACGCAAGGGAACTAATTCCAGTTTTCTGTAGACTTTTTAATTTATCCTGCAAAACTGAAGTATTTCCTTCCTGCTGGAAATATGCTACAGTTCAGCCGGGAGCTTTCCAAACAACTATCGAATAGTCGTACTGTTGTCAGTAATATCGAAAGTAATGAAAAACGTTATCAATTAGCGTCGTTTACTAACATGGTACCTCCGTATCATGTTAGTAAAAATATCTTCATTAATATGAATTTTAAATTTTTGAGAGTCCTGAAGAAACTGCGTCTAATTTTGTAAGGAGTTATTTATTATTAGCATATGAGATATTTTAACGTTAAATAAAAATCAGAATCTGTGCGTTGACTTTTGAGCAACTTAACCTCCAATATATCTAAAATGTCTTTCCCGATTAATATAGTATTATTAGGTACTATTCAAAACTCTATGCCTCTTTGTATAAACACAAGAGGTACCTCTTTGACGTCAGTCTTTTAATAATTAAATAAACAGTGGATCTTTAAATTTTTAGCTTTTTCGCAATAAAATGCGTTGGCATTTTCATTCAGTTTGAAATACACTTGTTAAATTGGTTTGACAATCGTTAACAACTGTCTAAATTTTAAAGAATTGGCTTTCCTAAATAAACAAGAATCAATGTGTTCTAGAATTTTTTCGCATACATTATTTGAATTCTATGGATTATATTAGTAAAGTTCTTATCAATTATTAATAATTGTGACTACTACTCATATATAATATTTCCAATGTCAGTGAACCAATTTAATTGAAATATTTTTGATGTATATAGGGTGTTTTTTTATAGAGGTATAGAACTTTGAAATGAAATAAAACAAAGATGAATTTTTTAAATTGACATGAAATTTACTTTATTCGAAAGATAATCTTCTGGCATTATAATTTAAATATGACTTCTGGCATATGACCGCCACGGCTGGCTCGGACGTGTCTAATCTGGAGGTCCAATTTTCGATGACTTTTTTCCAACATTTGTGGCCATATATCGGCAATAACGCGGCGAATGTTGTCCTCCAAGTGGTCAATCGTTTCGGGCTTATCGGCGTAGACTAGCGACTTCACATATCCCCACAGAAAATAGTCTAGCGGCGTTAAATCGCACGATCTTGGAGGCCAATTCACTGGTCCGAAACGTGAAACTATGCGGTTACGTAACGTTTCCTTCAATAAATCAATTGTGGCACGAGCTGTGTGACATGTTGGGCCGTCTTGTTGAAACCACAGCTCCTGCACATCGTGGTTGTTCAATTGATGAACGAAAAAGTCAGTAATCATGGCTTTCTAGCGGTCACCATTGACTGTAACGTTCTGACCAGCATCGTTTTTAAAGAAGTACGGACCAATGATTCCACCAGCCCATAAAGCACACCAAACAGTCAGTTTTTCTGGATGTAACGGTGTCTCAACATACACTTGAGGATTATCATCACTCCAAATACGGCAGTTTTATTTATTGACATATCCATTCAAACAAAAATGAGCTTCATCGCTAAACAAAATTCGCTTATGAAAATCGGGATCAACGGCAATCTTGTTTTGGGCCCATTCACCGAATCTACGCCTTGCTAGGTGATCGTGTGGCTTCAATTGTTGCACGAGTTAAATTTTGTAAGCACGTAAACCAAGATCTTTCCGCAAAATCTTCCATAAAGTGGATGGACACATATCCAATTCCTGTTCACGATGGCGGATAGACTGATTCGGTTCTTCCTCTACGCTATGCTCTACAGCAGCAATGACTTCTTCTGTACGCACTGTACGACGTCTCTGTGGATGCGTATTATCATTTAGAGTAAACGTGGTGCGAAAACGTTCCATAGTTAATCGAATTAATTGCTCTGATGGACGATTATGTTGACCGTAAAATGGACGTAGTGCGCGATACGTATTTCGAACAGAACCATGATTTTCAAAATAAATTTGCACAATTTGGAAGCGTTGTTCAGGCGTCAGTCTATTCATGTTGAAATGCCAAACCAAACTAAACATAAATCACTTGACAGCTGACAAAATGGCCGCCAGTTAAAAAAGTGTTGCCAACTTAAAGTTTTATACCTCTATAAAAAAACACCCTTTACTCGACTATATAATACTTACACGTAAAAAACGATATAGAAATCGGATTATCTGAATAAAACAAGATATTTGAAAAATACTCTAGACCAGTACAAAAAAAAATGAAACATTCTCAGTACTTGGGACGAAGCATTTCAGAAATTTAATCAAAGCTCGCTAGAGGTAAAAACTCGCCCCTGGTGACATGTGGCGATCCGTCGAAAATAACTTTAGAAGCAAATGTGTACCCTCTTGGTATTTGAGAGACACGTTTTAATACGACCGAATATATTCATGAAATGGAACGAAATTCAGTTTTCTGCTGCTACTACCACTGCTGCTGCAGGTGTCGATGTCGCTGAAT
>CM032453.1:172888654-172891154 GCA_019049505.1 Pachyrhynchus sulphureomaculatus
TAGCGAAATGGAACAATTTGCAGCTTTTTTTGGGGCACACGAAAAAAACCCACGAAAATTATTATCGGTAAGTGGTAAACAGCACCATTGCAAGTGTGTATGGTTGTATTTTATTTTAATTAAGTTCTTAAGTTTCCTAAGTTAATAATAATAAAATACTTACCTTAGGCTTCCACAAGATATTTATCAAACTGCTAAAGTGTCTAAATTGTTATTGGCCATAAATAGTGGAAAAGGGCATATGTATAAAGGAAAATCATTAGATCAGATTGAGTTCTCAGATAACTTAGATACTGATTCAGATTCCGAAGACAAAAAACTTCCTACTAAAAAGATATTTGAATCCGGTACTAGCCAGGAAAAAGGTAATAGTTATTTTCTAATTAAGTTCTTTTATTTAATTTTCATTTTTAAGATTGGGAAAACCAAACCAAGAGACTGGAAGAGTGTTTAGATATAAATTTAGAAGTCAATGATTATGCTTTAAAAACAAAACCTGCTGAAGTAATTAAAACTGGGAAAAGTCTGGATAAAATTTCTGGTAAACAAACAAGTATTATTAATTTTTAAATGTTATTACGTTTACAAATTAAAGATAAATGTCGCTTAAATTTAAGTAAATATTTTTTTAAAATAACAATATTTTTTAAACTATTTAATTGTATTCGAATAGGTTAAAAAAATGACAATAGGTGTCGCTTATTTTAAATGCTACATTAGCCCTGATCAGACTACTCTTCAAAATAAAATATAAATAAATTTCATTTATTTTTTAGAAAATAATTACAAAGGCAAAAAAAAAACAAAAACATTAGAGTTCCATGGACAGAAGATGAAAAAGTTGTGCTGAAAAACTTTTTCAAAAACCATATAAAAACAAGGCAATCACCAAGGAAGCATGAAGTTGAGGAACTTATCCGTCAACATCAAGAACTTTTTAAGAACAGAAACTGGGTACTAATAAAGGCTTTCGTTTACAACTGTTATAAATAAAAAACTGAGTTATAAATTTAATATTTTATATTGTTAATTTTTCTCATTAATATATTGTCATTTACCATTATTTAAATAGTTAAGCTGAATTTAACAAATATTTAGAAATAAAAAAGTTTTTTTCTTATTACATATTTTATTAACAAAAAAAAAGTTATAGGCATTTTAAAATTGGTGATTAAATAACTAAAAATTAAAAAAAAAATAGATATTTAAAGATCTAATTTCTAGGTATTCCTGAACACGTTGCCCTTTCTCTCATAAACCCCCGGCTAAATAAATATGTATTGCGCCTTCGTATTCTTGGAATATTTGTGCAAGGACAATTTACCAGGAATTGTACCGAGATAAAACGTTGATTCAGGGCACCGACTACAGAGATTTGGCTAATTTCACATCCATATGGGCAGTGTCGTCTAAATGCTGTTCGCACCTCAGTTAAATAAGTACAATCTGTTCTATATTCGTTGTCATTACGTTCGAAACGGCATACCCATATATGAGGATTTCTACCTGTAAGAAAATTGAATAAAGCTAAAACTAGTTTCATCCAAGTTAGGTTCTAAAAACAGTAGTATTAACACGTACGTTAGATTAACATGAAACCCAACTACCATCATTAGCCAAATTTATAGGTACTAACCTATAAAAATATTACAATTATATAGATTAATCGTTTCGTCTATGCAATTATCATTTGTTTAACTCACTGTTCGAAAAAAAATCTCTAAACTTATCCTGAGTAAATTATCATACCCACAACGCATTGTAGAAAATTCGGATAGTGGCAGATTTGGACTATTGCGAATAACATATACAGGGCGTTTCACAATTGAATACTAATCCTTAAGGGTGTTAATCTATGAAGAATTCTAAAGAAAAAAGTTCATACAAGCTTCTGGTCCAAAATATTTAATTTTCAATATACAAGGCATCAAAGTTTTTTAAATTTTACTGTGCGTCATTATAACACAAAAAAAAAAATTTGCGACCAAATCGAATATTTCTACTTCCATCCAAGAGATTTTTAAAAGAAAAAAATAGTACGCCACCGGTTTTCTTGGTAACAATTTTTTTTAATCACTGGTCATTTCCAGGCAAAAAAGACCCCTTGACTTTTTTCGAGTAAAAAAATAAAATTCAAAACTATCCATCGTGCAGAAAAAATAAAGGAGAATTTGTTGCTTAAAACTGACCAGTGATTAAAAAAATACTTTGAAGAAAACCAGTTAAGTATTATTTTTTTTTAAACTCTCTCGAAACATTGTCATACGAACGTCTCCTAATGGAAATGGAAAAATTCGACTTGGGCGCAAAAATGCTTCTTTGTGTCATAATGACGCACAGTAAAATGTAATCAACTATTTCAAATCATTTTCGAGATATTTAATAAAAACTAACAAATAAAAACTTTTACGCTCTGTATATGGAAAGCTAGGCGTTTTAGACCACATGTTTTTATATGAACTTTTCTTCTTAGAATTCTTCACAAATTAACACCCTTAAG
>CM032453.1:172896154-172903625 GCA_019049505.1 Pachyrhynchus sulphureomaculatus
ACCCTGTATATTTTTCCTTATCCGAATAGAGCTTTAAATTACCATTCTAAAAATATAGCACACTTTATATTTTGCTTAAAACTACTTCAAAATATAAAGGTTTTCAGTTTTTACGCGAGTTTTAAATGCACATTTTGTGAAATAGGCGTTGGATGGAGCGACCATATGGTTTAATTCAATTGTTTACTCGTAGTTGTCAAATTTTACTTCAGGATCAGTTATTGAATCGTCAAATAAAATCGCAGTGTCAGTGACGTTTGAAAATTACGAAAAATGGGATATGATAGTGTGTTTCATACAAACCGGAGAAAATTCGGAAGCGGCAAGTAATTTGTACCACGAACGGTATCCAAAGAGGCGTCAACCCTTCAAGGATATAATATTCGCTCGATCGCGACGTAACCTAGTTAATAGTAGGCAGTTTGAAAAGAACCAAAAATTATGCATTAAACAGGGATAAGAAGAAATAGTAGTTTTAGGAACTATCGGAAATAATCCCAACACTTCAACCCGACAGTCCACTGGACTACCAAGAACTAACGTAAGTCGTCCTTTGAAGAAGCACAAATTCAGGCCATATAGGACAAGAAAAGTTCATCACCTTAGAGACGGAGATTTTCAACGGCGTATGAATTTTTGCCAATGGTTTCTGGAGAATCGTTCCGAATTTTTCATTAAATTGCATATGGACAGACGAAGCTTATGTAAGCAATGCAGGTATTTTTAACCGTTACAATTCTTATACGTGGTCATAAGATAATCCTTATTTAGTTGTGAAGCACAGAAATCAAGGGAGATTTGGATTTAAAGTGTTGGCAGGAATTTTTAGAGGTAGGGTTATAGGTCCATTTATTTACGAAGGAACACTTACCTCTCAGAGATATTTAGAAATTTTAAGGCAGCACTGGACGTTAGAAATATATTTTTTCAACACGACGCGACGGGGCACCCCTCATAACGCTGCAGTTATCAGTAATTTTTTATAGGCCAATTTCAACAATAACTGGATAGCCAACCAAGGTCCGAACCGTTGGCCGGCAAGGTCACCGGATTTAACACCCATGGTCTTCTATCGCTGGGGAAGATTGAAAGACCTAATTTATAAATTGCTGACAAATACGAGTATCAGACAAGAGTTAAAAATCGCAGTGATGCAAAGTTTTGCAGCTCCCACTCCTCTTGAACTAATCAACTCAGTAAGAAGTGTTCAGAAAAGGTGCCGCCTATGTGTAAATGAAACTGGTCGACATTTCGAACATCTCTTATAGAAAATTGTTTTGTTTTAGTTTGCTCTACTCGGAATAAATTGTTTTATTGTTGTTTTGTTTTATTTTCTACATGGTTTAAAGTACTATAGCATTTAGTAAATTTCATTGTAGTTATGACTCTTAGAGTTACTTCTGGGAATTTTTTTTACGATTTGACTGCTATCGGTAAACAATTGATATTGCCGCTTCGTCCAAAGCCTACTTCACAAAATGTACATTTAAAATTCGCGTAAAAACTGAAAGCCTTTATATTTTGAAGTAAACTTAAGAAAAATATAAAGTGTGCTATATTCATATAAGAAAGAATACAGAATATCCATTTAAAAAATATATTTTTGCGTAAATAACTATTATTAGTTTTAAAAAAAACTTTCAATAGGAAATAAATTACATTTTTGCAAAATGCAGATTTTTGAAAAACACCCTGTATATCTGGAACGGTACTAGATATCGATATGTGGTTTTCACCATCGAGTTTATCATAAAAATTGAGCCTCACACACCGACATCAGTTTGGTGTAATTAATTTGACGCATCGCTATATATTTATACATATAATATTCGACATCTATCTGTATTGACGCCCGGTTATAATCCAAGAACGAATAACGTGCAGATTTCCTATATATACATCATCTGACTAGGTTTTTCTTATTTTTTGCTTAGTTGAAATTGGTCAGATATTTATCCCTAATGTATGAATTGTATAGAATCACGCAACATTTTTTCCATACTTAAATAATTATAATTAGAAATAATGAAAAACCTGTCTATAAGATGTACCAATGTAAAAAAAACTGCATAACAATTGAATTTTTTATTTCTTGATTCAACATATACGAGTCCGTGCAAAGTCCGAGAGATGGCACCACCGGCGCGTATCGAGGTCATGTTTAGTTAGTAGCATCTCTTGAATGAACGCACACCAAGTTTCAGCCATATTGGTCTATTTCTTTGTGTTTGGCATTCGTGTGAATCAAGAAAGTCAAGTGATTTTCAAGAAATGGACGAAAAAAGAATTTTCGTGTGGTGATTAAACATTACTTTATGAAAGGCAAAACGCCTCAGGAGACTAAAGAGAAGCTTGATAAACATTATGGTGACTCTGCACCTTCGATTAGAACAGTTTATAAGTGGTTTCAAAATTTTCGGACAGGCCATATGGGCACACGTGACGCTGAACGTTCTGGACGGCCTGTGGAGGTTACGAGTCCAGAAATCATGGATCAAATCCATGATATGGTGATGGATGACAGAAGAGTTAAGGTGCGTGAGATTGCTAGTACTGTGGGCATCTCGACTGAACGGGTACATAATATTTTGCATAAACATTTGGACATGAGAAAGCTATCCGCAAGATGGGTGCCGCGATTGCTCACGCTTGACCAAAAACGGAATCGTGTGAAGTGTTGCAAGGATGGTTTGCAGCTGTTCCAGAAGAATCCGGAGGACTTTAAGCGTCGTTTCGTCACTGTAGATGAAACATGGATACATTACTATACTCCTGAGACCAAACAACAATCCAAATAATGGGTTACCAAGGGGGAATCTGCACCAAAAAAGGCGAAGACCGTTCCTTCGACCGGAAAGGTTATGGCGACTGTCTTTTGGGATTCGCAAGGGATAATCCTCATCGACTATCTGGAAAAGGGTAAAACTATTACAGGTGAATATTATTCATCGTTATTGGACCGTTTGAAAACCGAGCTGCAAGAAAAACGCCCGCGATTGGCCCACAAGAAAGTCCTTTTCCATCACGACAACGCACCAGCACACACCTCAGCAGTTGTGGTCGCAAAATTAATGGAAATAGGATTCCAACTCGTTTCACATCCCCCCTATTCTCCAGACTCGGACTACTATTTGTTCCCCAATTTGAAGAAATGGCTGGCGGGACAAAGATTTTATTCAAACGAGGAGGTGATTGCAGACACTAATGGATATTTTGCAGACTTGGACAAATCCTACTATTCGGAAGGAATCAACAAACTAGAACATCGTTGGACGAAGTGTATAAGCCTAAAAGGAGACTATGTCGAAAAATAAAAAAGGTTTACCCCAAACACATAAGTAGTTTTTATTTTTGTACGGACTTTTCAAACCAGCCTCGTATATACGTATATATATATATATATATATATATATATATATATATATATATATATATATATATATAACAAAGACAGGAGTAGTCGCGACTGACTAGTTAGAGAAAAATATATTCTCAATTTAGTGGGGCTGCAGTCTATATTTAAATGTTTATGGCCTTGGGTAGTGAAACTACCTTTTTTTGTTAGTCGAGCTTTCGAAATTATATTTATTTCTTCTTCAGCACATCTGGAAAGACAAAATTTTCTTTTTTCTTTATACTGTTAAGTGAAAAATTGCTTTTTTTTTATTAAGTACATTCATATAGTTGAAAAGAACAAAAAAGAAAGAAGGCATGAGAAAAAAGAAAAATGATTGACTTACCAAAGTGGTTTTTCTATAACAAAACAAGCAATCATTTGCACAGAGGGATATTCCCCAATATACTATTGTTAACTACATAACACTATAATTAAAACAGAAAAATATAAAATGGCCCAAAATGGTTGGCCTTGGTACTCTCTGCTAATCCCGTAAACCAGTAAATTAACAAAAAATTATCAATTTTTGGCGGTAAAGGTGGAATGTGATAGACAGATATAACTTTTATGTAGTAGAGAAAGATCGAAGGTATTGATTCGTTTCGATCTGAGATAATCTTTTAGTTTAGAACTTATTTACATGGCAAATACTGTGATGAATAAAGATAGAAATAGTAGATGAGTGTGCAGATTTTTTATTTTAATAGTATATATATATATGTATATATATATATATATATATATATATATATATATATATATATATATATATATATATATATATATATATATATATATGTATATATATATATATATATATATATATATATATATATATATATATATATATAAACATATATAATAAATTAAAATTTCGGGTTTCAATCCGTTCGTCTAACAATGAATTTACACCACGTTTCGCCAAAATCTCATTTGGCATTTTCAAGTGGTCTTACTGCTGCTGCTGCTCGATACTATGATCTTGCTGCTGCTACTGCTCGAAGCTAACTGAGCAGCGGCAGTAAGATCACAGTATCGAACAGCCAGAGCACTTGAAAATGCCAAATGAGATTTTGGGAGAAACGTCGTGTAAATTCTTTGTTAGACGAACGGATTGAAACCCGAAATTTTAATGTATTACATTACACCATCCGTGAAAACCTCTATTGGAACATGTTAGAACAAACTACATTTGAGTTCCCACGTCTTAATAATAATGCTAAATATTGCACTTCCCGAGTTAAAAAAAAAAAAACGTTACTTTTCGGACCATTGAGAGAAATTAAACAACCTGCCGTTATTAAAACCGAAAAACCATAAAAAACTTATTAAATTAAAATAGATATATTTTTCAGGCTTTAATGATTCAAAATATTTTAAAAAAATACACAATTCATTACTGAAATAACTGCTCAAAAGACAATTATGTTTAAGACGTAAAATACTCACTAGATAGAGCCACTGACTAGACATGACGAAATTATTGCTGGCCGGCTTTAACTAATAGCCGATGTAAAAAATTTCTAACTTAGAAAATTGTTGGTGTTCACGGTTACTTTTGTTAGTTAATTTTTTTTAAAAGCACTGACCTTTAGAAATAGATTGTTTATTCAGAATATATCGTCTTAAACATTCTTTTCAGGGTTCTTAGAATCGAAGATTTGGAAAATTGTGTTATGGAGGTTAATTAGCGGAAAGGTTACATTGTATATACGAGGATGGATTGAAAAGTTCGCGGCCTCACCAAAAAATAATTATAATATTTTTATTATAGTACCCTCAATAAGTTCATACTTTCTTTGGTTGTCACAGTGTAAAATTTTGTTCCTGTAGAATTTGTGATTTAGTGAGACCAAGTGCAGCGTTTTAGGAAAAATAGAAAAAATTGAACAACATGCGGTCATCAAGTACCTGTTTAAAAAAAAAGAGTAACACCAAAGTAGATCCACAATGATGTGAAAACAACACTAGGGGAATCTGCTCCGTCATATACACGTACCACTGTAAAATGGGTTGCAGAATTTAACGTGGACGAGAGAGCATCGAAGATGACCCTCGCTCCGGCCCACCCACGGCGTCTACGACTGAAGAAAACATCGGCAAAGATCTCATATTGAAAGACCGTGGATTAACTATCAGGGAGATTGCAGACACTATAGGCATCTCGTATGAACGAACACAAAACATCATTGCCAAGAAACTCGGATTTTCTAAGGTTTCCGTTGGGTGGATCCCCAGATTACTTTCAATTAAACGAAAACGAATTCGACTCACGATTTCTTGCGACTGTTTGGAGATGTTTGAGGCTGATCAGCAAGATTTTCTTAACAGATTCGTGACAATGGACGAAACCTGGGTTCACCACTATACTCTAGACTTAAAACAATAATCCAAGCAGTGGAAAAGATCTGGTGAACCGACCCCAAAGAAAGCGAAGGCAATTTTGTCGGCTGGAAAAGTGATGGCGTCAGTTTTTTAAGAGACTAAAGGTATTATTATGGTAGATTCCCTTCCGAAAGGCGAAACAATAAACTCGACTTACTATTGCACCCTTCTGCGTCGTTTACGTCAAGAAATTAAAGAGAAACGCCCAGGATTACTGAGAAAGAAGGTTTTATTTCATCAGGACAACGATCGCGTCCCCACAGCTGTTGAATCTGTGGCTCAAATTCGTGATTGTAATTTCGAATTGTTGCCCCACCCAGCTTATTCTCCTGATTTTGCACCTTCGAACTTTCATCTGTTTACCAAACCTTAAAGAAACACCTCGGTGGCCAGAAATTTTCATCAAATGAAGAAGCCGAAGCTGCAGTTAACCATTATTTTGAAGACCTTGAGGAAGCTTGTTTTCAAACAGGTGTGGAAGCTTTGGAAACCAGGTGGAAGAAGTGCAGAGAGCTAGGTGGCGATTACGTCGAAAAATAAAAATATTTTTGTACATATTTTATTTTGTTTTCTTGACTAGGTCGCGAACTTTTCAATCCATCCTCGTATATCATCTACACCTTATTCAGGGTTTTAGGAGGCGAAGAATCTAAAAATTTTCAATTTCTGAAGCTTTGTCTCACTTTTTTTTTTCTGATTATTGTTGGCCCAATCATTTTAAGTATTCACGTGCAGTGGTTGGTTTGATATTCCATACTGTGTGAAAGTTAGATTCAGTACTTATCAGAACTACCTGTTTTCAAGGGTATTGTACTGAATTTTGGAACATTTTACCAATTTTTATAAATTGTTTTCAAAATTCATAACTAAAGATAAAAAATGCTCTAAATTTGCTCTAAATTGGTCAGCTAAAATTTTCATTATAAATATTTTTATTCAACAAAAAAATTATTTTTTTGCAAAACGAACTCCGAAACAATATTGGTCGTATTATTTATAAAGTTAATAAGTTTTCTCTTGGAAATCCATTAAGAAATTTCAGTCAGCACAGATTGTGAACGAACTTTCATAGCGATGGAAACAATTTAGACAAACTACTACAAGTTATATCTTGAGTTGATCACTCTATTCGAAACTCCTATACTCTAAGTTTCCCATATCTATCAACTTAAACTTAGTAAAGGAAATAGACAAAGTTATGACGGAAATCAGACTGTTAAGGTGAGTTGTAACGTTGTGCTAAAAATGTGGTTTGAAATAAATATTAAGAATTGGTACAGTTATATATAAGTTGTAAAGTTAATATTTTCTTTTGAGGTGATTCTATAATCACATCTCTTTAGATACTACTTCTGCTAACTCCGCAACAACTTTTTATGTTACAAAAGGTTGCAACCATCAATCGGGGATCTATTGTGTGTATGTTTAGGACTCTGCTCTCACACATAATCTATCTTAACTAGATTTTATTCAAAAGAGTCTGACTCGGAAATCTCTGTAACTATTTGCATAGAAAGTGTGGAACATACTGAAAACCAACGTCGCACTAATACAGCACATCCGTATGAGATCCAGTTTGATATTCCTCTTTTAGAACTCTAGAATGTAGAAAATCGTATACCTGTATATGTGTGCGTGTGAGTGTGCGTGTGAGTGTGCGTGTGTGTGTGCGTGTGTGTGTGCGTGTGT
>CM032453.1:172903725-172966225 GCA_019049505.1 Pachyrhynchus sulphureomaculatus
GATCAGGATCAGGAAGAAGAGGGTGTATCTGAGAGCGAGACATTGTCAACACAACTCTAAGAAATCGTCACTTGACCGGCATTGAGGGACAGCAGGAGCTCCGACAAGTTCGTGGTCAGACTGTCAGTCATTGGGTCAGAAGAAGACTTAAAGAAGCTAACCTAACTATGAAGAGACCAGCTAGCGGACCTAAATTGCCAGCATCCCATCGATAAGTGCGACTCAATCTGGACTGGATCTTAGAGCACTGACGCTCTGTTTTATTCTCCGACGAGTCCCCAATGTGCCTACATGGCAATGATGGAAAAAACACGAGTCTGTAGGAGGCCTGGGGAGCGCTATACGCAGTGCTGCATCACTGAAACGGACGCCTACGGAGTAGGTTAGGTCATGATGTGGGGAAGCGTCTTACTGAATGCGAAAACTAATTTGGTTCTCGTGACCGCTGAGAAGGTGGATTAACTGCTCACCAGCACATCGAGGAGATCCTACAGGAACACGTCGTTCTTTATGCTGAGTTTGTTGGCGATAACTTGATGCTAATGCACGACAATGCGAGGCCATAGGCCGCTGCAACGGTGTGGCAATACCTGGCGGAAGTGGGAATACCCACATTTGACTGGCCTGCTCGGAGTCCTGACCTTAATCTAATCGAACATTTGCGGAATGAGCTGAAAAGAAGAGTTCGTGCGAGAAATTCAGCCACTGCATCGTTGAGGGGAATTAAAGGTTGCGATGGTGGAAGAGTGGGGAAGAATCCCACAAACAGCAGTTCCATGAAAAGCCAGCTGAAAGCAGTAATAAGGGCTAGGAGGGTAATACAAAATATTGAATTTGGTTTCTATCAATAAATTTAATTGTTAAACTTAAAATTTGTTTAATTTTTCCTTTCTCTAATCTCTGTTTTCAATCCTTGTTCTTCTTATTTCTCCCGTCAATCAGTAAAAAGCATGAGGTATGCTATGGAATAGTTGGTACCATTAGAAAGAGAACAGAATGGACTTTCAAATGATACTAAAATCTGTAAAAATATATGAACACTAAATTTTATGATTCGTCTTAAATGAAGCCAAATAGCTTGAGTCGATTTTTTTGCTCATCAGTGACGTAAGTTGAATAGTAATTAGACCTTGTTTATTAAACCAGGCTCGTAAATGAAAAGTAAGGTGGCAAGAAAGAGAAATAATTGATCTAGGGATTAGAAAAGAAATTGAAATATCAGGAATAGGATACTTACAAATTTCTATTTATTCCTATTTTTATTTTAAAAAAGTTGGAGATAGAAATTACTTTCGTTCTTCTTAAATTAATCGTATATAAGTATTAAATTTTTTCTACATTCACACAAGAATGAGGAATTTTATAAAATTCTATTCTTAAATATTACCTATTATGCATTGTTCAAAGAATGAACATATGTATGTCATATGTTGTATATAACCTCGTGGTTTCCAGGGTAAAATTGCACTATCTACTGGTAGTCTTTATTAAAATATTATCAAAATGAGAGAATAGGATTTTGATGATAAAGATGTTAGTTAGCATTTAGATCCATATTCGTTGTTTCATTATTACTTTTCCGTTAAAAAATGACCCAAAAAATCTAATTGCTTATCTGACCAAAATCGTAACAGTAGACATACTATGCTAAAAATAACCGGTCAAGTGCAAGTTGGACTCTGTACGTTGATTGCTTTTCAAATAAAAATTTTTATTACTGAGGAACAAAATGTTTAGTGACTTCACAAAACACACCCCAAATAAGTTTTCAACAAAGTTTTTTTTCAATCTATACTAAAAACTGATGATTTTTATTTTTTTTTATATATCAGATAAATTATTAAAGGTAATGCACTTGTGATAATTTTCGTGCAATCTACATCCTGTAGAAAATATTACAGAGTTTTTTTCAAAATTTTTTGATCAGTACTTTTCGAGATAAGGGGGGCTATTTTTTGCATTTTTTTAAAAATAAGTGTGCGCAAGTATTACATTATATATATTTTTGAACTCGTCTTTTGACACCCCACCGACGACCTGGTATTTTTTTTTAACTTGCGATTTTATTCCCCAAAACTAACTCCTTCAGTCAATATTTAACTTTCATAAGTAAGCGCCTCTGATGAGGTCATCAATTCCTATATTAGTACCAAATTTCAATTTCCTATGTCAAGTAGTTTTGGAGAAAATCGGGTGTGGCAGACAAACAGACAGACGGACGGACACCGAAGTGATCTTATAAATGTTCCATACAGAACACTAGAAATTCTAAACGGATTGTTTACGTGACAACTTCAAAGTAACAGTTTTATTTATAAAAAAAACTCGCTTTTTCTAATCTTCTACGGGCTTAGTATAAAATGTTCTAATTACCTCTTTATATAGTATTATTCAGCTAAATAGGCGTTTAAAATTAAATCGAATAATGCAATTTCTCGTGTTAAACTAAGCTATATCATTCATGGTCGTAGGTAAGTTTTAATATATACGTAATTTAAAATTTCTCTAATAAACTAATTATAAACTTCTCCTAAACTTCACACGAAGACTCATCTACGGTTTAGTTATTAACTATGAAAATTTATGTTCTGATGTAAAAGTTTAATTTTAAACTGAGTAGAGGTATAATTTAATACGTCTTTTTAGAAGTATGTCTATGTGATGGAGTATAAACTCTAAAAACTTTTCTAAAGTTTGTTGTTGTGAGACAGTATGATTTGCTTTCAGGTAATTCTACCTTTAGATAATGACTAAATATGAAATGCTTAACCTCAGTTTATATATACATACTGATTGATACAATATAAATGTGGTATGAATGGCCCGTTTCTCGAGCGTTGTCAGTTAGTGTGTGACTTGGATGTTTTGCTGGACACAACATTAACTTTCCGAGAACATATTGCAAAGGTTACAGTGGATAGTTTTAAACCATTGAGTTTTATCATACGTAATGCTGCAAACTTCATAGAATATGACATACTGAAATTGCTTTTTAATAGTTTTGTAAGATCGCGACTGGAATACTCATTTGTTGTTTGGCGCCCTTTTTATCACACATACAGTCCCTGGCCAAATTATTTGACGCACTGTAATTTTTTTAGTAATTTTATGTTTCTTAAGAGTTTTTATGCAATAATGGTATATTTAAACTACAATATTATTGATTTTTATTTAAGAGAATTGTTGTAGACTACATATTTGTATTTATTTTTAACATATAGCAACACTGTGTTAACAAAGTGATACATGAATGTAAATAAGTACAAACCTGTATCAGCGATCGGAATCGAGTCAGGTACGGACGTGTTTCTGTGGCTTTATGGACTGTGATTGTTTGTTTAACAGTTTTATACTACTCAGTTATTAGTTTATTTTGTATGCAGTGTTTTAAAAAAGTAATTGGACTATTTTCATTATGGGTAGAAAAGGCAATCTTTTACCACGTAAAAAAGCTGAAGTGAAGACCCTTGTGATTGCGAAAACATTTACAAACCGAGAAATATCACGAAGATTGGAGGTTTCTGAAGCTAGTGTACGATGCATAAAAAAGAAAATTGAGTCAGGGAAGGAATTAAGCCCGAAAAGAAAGAAAAGATGCGGTAGAAAACCAATTTTCACTCCACGGTCAGAGAGATGTTTGAAGAAAATTTGTGTAGAAAACAGATTTGCTACCACAAAGGTAATAAAATCACAACTCCAGGATGCTAGCGTAAATGCTTCTGAGCGCACTGTTCGAAGAAAATTGAAAGAATTAGATTTTAAGGCCTGTCGCCCCGCCAGGAAGCCCAAGTTAACAGCTGCAATGAAAGCAAAGCGCCTGAAGTGGGCCAAACAATGGCAAGACAAAGATGTGGACTTCTGGAGATCGGTAAGATACAGCAATTTAATCAATAATTGATACATTATTATCATTTTCAGTTAAATAAAGCAAATAAACATGGAAGTTTATATATTTTTCCTATTTTTGACAGGTCTGCTTCAGTGACGAAAACACATTCGAAATTTTGCAGAATAAAGCTCAGTATGTGCGTCGTCGTCATGGAGAAAAGTTTCATCCCGATTGTGTCGTCCCGATGGTTAAACATCCCACCAAAGTGATGATTTGGTCAGTCATCAGTGGCAAGGGCACTGGACGTCTGTACGTCGTCAAAGGGATAATGAGGCAAGATCAGTACAAAGAAGTATTACAAAATCTGTTGATTCCGCAGCTCAGAAAATGGTTTCCAAATGGGGAACCATTCACTTTCATGCAAGATGGAGCTCCCTGCCACACTGCTCGGTCTGTTAAAGCTTTTTTGGCAGAAAAAAATATCCCTCTGTTGGATTGGCCCTGATATGAACCCCATTAAAAATGTGTGGGAGCTGATGAAAAAAGAAGTGGCTAAAGATGTGATTACCAACAAAACCCAGCTCCTAGAAAATATTATTCATGTGTGGAATCATCATCCTCAAATGCAGGAGACAGTACAATCTTGCATTGACAGCATGCCGCGCAGAATTAAAGCTTTGATAGCGGCTAAAGGTGGCTCAACCAAATATTGACTTTTACTAACATTAATTTCACTTTTCTTTAAAAGTTAATAAACTTATGCTTTTCTAAATTAATGCTGTTTTATTTATGTCAAATAAATAGGTAATTGATTGGATAATATAAAAATAAAAAACAAATCAATTTAAAATAATAAAACGGTACAATATCACTCGGTAATTAATAATTTTACATGAAATCTTGCAGTGCGTCTAATAATTTGGCCAGGGACTGTATGTTCGAAATATCGAGAAAATTCATAAACGTTTTTTAAAGTAGGCAAGTTTTAAACTTAATGGAGTATATCCCGAAATAGGTTTTCCTTGAGAAAGTATTTTAATTAGATTTTCAATAGAAAGTATAAAAACACGGCGAAATAAATCACAAATTATATTTTTAGGTAAAATAATATCTAACAAAATTGATATAAAAAAAACCTGCAATCTCTGTCTTTTCATGTGCCTACACCTACATACATCATACACTAGCCGTGTCCGCGGCACTGCTCGCGTGGACTTCGTTCACTATTATCATCACTGCTCATTCCTTATATTACCTAATACTATATAATAGTACTAAAATATATCCTATAACCTGGCCAGAGAACAAATGTATGAACTAAAAAAAAAAAACACGTAAATCGGATGAGTACTTCTCGAGTAATTAGCGCACTAACGGATAGACAGGCAGAGAGACAGGCATTGCATTTTATATATGTTATATTCTTTCCTACATGATATTGTTCCATATTTAATCATTTAGGCAGCGCATTGCAAGAGAACGCGCTAGAGAGAAAAACTTTTCTTCGACTTCATTTACTATTATCGTAATGTTACCTAACGTTATAAAAATTTCCTGTAACCTGACTAGAAAACATATGAGTGTTTAAAAAGAAAAAAAATGCACATAAATCGGATAAGTGGTTCTCCAATGATAAGCGCACTAACGGACAGTGAGACAGACAGACAGAGAGATGTTGCATTTTATACATTGTATATATATATATATATATATATATATATATATATATATATATATATATATACGAGGCTGGTTTGAAAAGTCCGTGCAAAGTCCGAGAGATGGCACCACCGGCGCGTATCGAGGTCATGTTTAGTTAGTAGCATCTCTTGAATGAACGCACACCAAGTTTCAGCCATATTGGTCTATTTCTTTGTGTTTGGCATTCGTGTGAATCAAGGAAGTCGAGTGATTTTCAAGAAATGGACGAAAAAGAATTTCGTGTGGTGATTAAACATTACTTTATGAAAGGCAAAACGCCTCAGGAGACTAAAGAGAAGCTTGATAAACATTATGGTGACTCTGCACCTTTGATTACAGTTTATAAGTGGTTTCAAAATTTTCGGACTGGCCATATGGGCACAAGTCACGCTAAACGTTCTGGACGGCCTGTGGAGGTTACGACTCCAGAAATCATTGATCAAATCCATGATATGGTGATGGATGACAGAAGAGTTAAGGTGCGTGAGATTGCTAGTGCTGTGGGCATCTCGACTGAACGGGTACATAATATTTTGCATAAACATATGGACATGAGAAAGCTATCCGCAAGATGGGTGCCGCGATTGCTCACGCTTGACCAAAAAACGGAATCGTGTGAAGTGTTGCAAGGATGGTTTGCAGCTGTTCCAGAAGAATCCGGAGGACTTTAAGCGTCGTTTCGTCACTGTGGATGAAATATGGATACATTACTATACTCCTGAGACCAAACAACAATCTAAACAATGGGTTACCAAGGAGGAATCTGCACCAAAAAAGGCGAAGACCGTTCCTTCGACCCGAAAGGTTATGGCGACTGTCTTTTGGGATTCGCAAGGGATAATCCTCATCGACTATATGGAAAAGGGTAAAACTATTACAGGTGGATATTATTTATCGTTATTGGACCGTTTGAAAACCGAACTGCAAGAAAAACGCCCGCGATTGGCCCACAAGAAAGTCCTTTTCCATCACGACAACGCACCAGCACACACCTCAGCAGTTGTGGTCGCAAAATTAATGGAAATAGGATTCCAACTCGTTTCACATCCCCCCTATTCTCCAGACTTGGCTCCCTCGGACTACTTTTGTTCCCCAATTTGAAGAAATGGCTGGCGGGACAAAGATTTTATTCAAACGAGGAGGTGATTGCAGACACTAATGGATATTTTGCAGACTTGGACAAATCCTATTATTCGGAAGGGATCAACAAACTAGAACATCGTTGGACGAAGTGTATAAGCCTAAAAGGAGACTATGTCGAAAAAATAAAAAGGTTTACCCCAAACACATAAGTAGTTTTTATTTTTGCACGGACTTTTCAAACCACCCTCGTATATATGCTACCGTCAGAAAGTATTTGCCTATCTAGGAATTTCAATGTAACTGCCAAAGTTTAATACCTAATTAAACCCTTTTATTATATTAGGTAAATTTAATTGTTCTTAACAAGTGTTCATCATAAAATTGTTTAGATAAGCCTTTTTGGTGAAATCACAAATTAAAAACCAATTAGAACAAATTCCCAAGTTTTGTATGATAATCGTTGTGAGGCGATTTCTGAGAATTCCAGTTGAAGTAAGAACTCATTTTAAGTCTCTAGGGATTATGGAAATCCCTAGTGACATTTTAAGATAAAAATTATGCTATAAATACCATTGCCCTTTTGGAAATTAACCATTCGCAAACAGTTCTTTGTCATTGATACAGGCTCAATTGTTTTATGAAAATGCCAAAAACGAAAGAAGTTTCCTTTGAAAATCGGGCTCTGATAATTGCAAAACATCAAAATGATCACTCGAGTCGACAAATTTCGAGTGATATGCGGATGCCCAGGAGAACAGTGGACTACATCGTAAAAAAATTTTCTGCGGGACATGGAATTCTCAACCAAAAACGTTCAGGAAGGCCTCGAAAAACGACTCCCGCTGAAGACAGAGTTATAACAATATCCAGCAGACTTAATCTTCGCCTAACCGCACCATAAATCACGTCTCAAGTAAACCTGGAGCAGCCCATCCCCATCAGCGTGACAACCGTGAAGAACAGGTTAGTAGAAAGTGGATTACACGAGAGAGTTGCAGTGAGGAAAGAGGAAACCACTTCTTACGCAAGTGAATAAATGGGCCCGAGAATATGAAAATTGGTCATCAGAACAATGAAATTCCGTCCTTTGGAGCGACGAATCGAAATTTTCGGTTCAAATTGACGAGTTTACGTGCGGCGGTCAGCTGGAGAGAGGATGTTGGAAGCCTGTCAGTTGTCTGCAGTAAAACATGGTGGAGGTTCAGTAATGGGTTGTTTTGGCAACGGTAAAGTTGAAAATATCTTTAGAATAGAAAGAATCATGCGAAAAGAACAATATCAAGAAATTTTACTAACTCAAATGCTTCCTTCTGAAAGAGATATTTTTCAGGGGAAATATATTTTTCAGCGTGACAACGACCCTAAACATTCTGCTAAACAAATTAAAGAACTTTTGGATCAATGGAAATCGAATTCCCGTGGGACCATTTGGGCAGGTGTGGGAACTTTTACAAGCAGAATGGGTTAATATAAACGAAGAAACTCTGAAGAAACTACTGGACAGAAGGCCGAAACTCTGTAAAGCGGTAATTAAAACCAAAGGAGGTCATATAGATGAGAAAAATCCTGGAAAATCATGAATATTTTTCTGACTTTCTAGACTGTAAATAATGTGAAAATAAATAATAATTCATTAAAATTACAAAAAAATATATTACCTGGGTTTTTGTTGTCTTGGGACTGAAATAAACTAGGTGGGCAAATACTTTCTGACGGTAGTGTATATATATATATATATATATATATATATATATATATATATATATATATATATATATATATATATATATATAATATATGAAATGCAACGTCCCTCTGTCTGTCTGACTGTCCGTTAGTTAGTGAAGAATCACTTATCCGATTTATGTGCTTTTTTTTTTAAATATACATTTGTTCTCTGATCAAGTTATAAGCTAAATTTTATTACCTTAGGTAACATAAGGAATAAGCAGTGACGATAATAGTGAATCAAATCGGAAAAAAGTTTGCCGCTGGCGCTTTCTCTTGAAATACACTGCCTAAACCATTAAATATGGAACAATATCATGTAGCAAAGAATATTTATAATATATATAAAATGCAATGTCTGTCTGTCTGTCTGTCTGTCCGTTAGTGCGCTTATTATTCGAGAAGTACTCGTCCGATTCACGTGTTTTGTTTTAGTTCATACATATGTTCTCTGGCCAGGTGATAGGATATATTCTAGTACGTTAGATAATATAACGAATGAGCAGTGACATATATATGTTATATTTAATTAACTTTTCTGATGTATTTTTGGTAAAGCATGGAAATAATGAAGTAGTTACCATTACAATAATAAAATAGGTATCGGTAAGTAGTTTTTAATTGACCGTGAGACTGCGATATTTTTTGATTAAAGGTTTGAGACTTCTTTCAGTTTGTTTTAATTGCTTTTACTTCTGAGATATACCAATTTCCAATAGGATACCTAAGATTCGTCATCTGTGACAATTCATGAAAAATACCTCTCGTTGTTCTCTAAAGCAGCTAAATATTCTCGAGAATCGTCTTTTCTTGTCAGTTTCTGCTTAGCTGTAAGGAGTTTAGGGATCGCTGGGATATTTTATCTCTGATCTGACAGCCCAAAATTTGATGGTTGTCTCCGATCTAACCCTAGTCGCTCTTTCTGATTTGGAGATATCCTAAATTGAGTGTTAGCTTCGTCGAAACTGTTTAAAACAAAATTGTGTTTGCCGCTAAAATAGGCTCTAATTGCCGTACAGTTTTTTGTATAACTGCGCAACGTACAAAATTTCGTACTTAGAGCTGCGAGAGTAATTTAAAAGTAAGTAATATTTTTGCATGATATTATATTTATAGTAGGTAGCTAACTTATGTTAAAAATAGTTATATGCATGCGTATTATGTCTATTATGCGAAACAATATTTAAAAATATTTATTAATTAAATAAAACCTGAAAATAGCAAATAGACACAAAATATGAATTTCCATATTACATTTAAATTTAACATACACGAGTAATAAAACGCCATCGTAGACAGTCATTATTTTATATGTCAGTTTATTTATTTTATTACGTATTATAATTAACACATTATTAAATATTATTTATTTTATCCATTTTATCACTACCATTGTGGCTTTATTAATTCAATTTTTAAAATTCATCTAAAGTGTCTGACAAAATGAACATTATTTACCAAATAATTTCCCGGGGAATACGACTTTCAAAGTTAATACTCTCTTTTGAGGTCACTCTACAATCGCATTTCTTTACATACCATTTCTGCTAAGACCGAAAATACTACATAAAATAACATAATCATCAGATTCCTCGACCTCAAGAACCCTAAGAGGACGTATAACACGATACATTTGCAGCAACCATTCTAAACTCCCTCCTTCACCTCTTTAAGTCCTTATACGTTTTACCAGGAATAGTACTGCTGACAATTTGTTCCTTATTTTAATTACAAACTAAGGAAAATTCGCATGATACTATCGGCACTATTCAAAATTTAGTTACTCCTATCCTTTTTCTCTTGAAGTAGTTTCGGTCAAGAACTATAAGTTCCTTTCCTACTCTAAGTATTATATGTGTACCAAATTTGCAATCGGCATCTTATTTCGTTCAAGAGTTATCGTGCGAATAGACAGACCGCTGAAAATTTTGTAATCCAGGGACAATAAAACATGAAGAAGTGTAAAAATTTCTGATTTACTTTTTCACGAATACAATACTTTCCTTAAAAAAAATAACCGGTCAAGTGCAAGTTGAACTTGCGCAATTATTGTTCCGTACGTTGATTGCTTTTAAAATAAAAAATTTTGTTACGGAGGTATAAAATGATCAGTGACTTAACAAAACACATCCCAAATGAGTTTTCAACAAAGTTTGTTTCCAATCTTTACTGAAAATTGATGACCTTGAAATTTTTTTTTTTATATATACCAGACAAATTATTAAAGATAATGCACTCGTAATAATTTTCGTTCAATCTACACCCCGTGGAGAATATTCCAGAAATTTTCAAAATTTTTTGATAACTACTTTTCGAGATAAGGCGACTGGACAGCGATTTTTTATAAATAATACAAAGAAAAGTGCACGCAAGTATTACATTTTATATATATATATATATATATATATATATATATATATATATATATATATATATATATATTTTTACTCGTGTTTTCACAAGCTTTCATTTGACACCACACTCGATGACCTAGTAAAATTTTTTTTTTTTTTCTCTTCTGATTTCACCCCTCAAAACTAACCCCTTAAGTCAAAATTTAACTTTCAAAACTACATGGCTCTGATGAGGCCATCAATTCCTATATTATTACCAAATTTCAACTTTCTATGACAAATAGTTCCGGAGAAAATCGGGTGTGACAGACAGACGGACGTACAGACGGACAGACAGACGGACAGACAGACACCGAAGTCATCTTATAAGTGTTCCATACGGAACACTAAAAAGTGAAAACAAAATATGACGTGAATGCAAATTGTTACTCCTTCATGAAACCATCATTTTATAATATCAAATTAGACATCCAAGACAGAGAACAAATGAAACCTCAACAAAGCTTAATCACAAACAAAGGTGATCTTGCACAGTCTAATAGAAGAACATTTTCTAAATTAAAATCAAAATGACGCAATGCAGGCGGTATAATAATTTCATAATTTTTATTCGCTTTAAGGTGCATTTCGTTAATTTTATTAGTAGTTACCTTTAAAAGTGGTTTTCTGGTTTAATGATTTTCAATTTTAATAACTCTAGTAGCACCGCAAACTGGTAATTTAAAAATGTGTATACGAAGATGTATTTTTGAGTTATCTACCTAGTAGAGAGAGATGGAAAATTCACAGAATTTAAAAAAAATATTTTAGATAATTACCGTCTACACTCATACACTTAGTCCAAAGTTTCTCTAGTTGTTTCGTTCTGTTAAAAAAAATCACTTGCTTAAATCTCAGAAAACTATTCTATAGCGACTTTCCACTAGTCAGGTAAGAAAAATGTTCGAATCCTTCTTCAGGTGCTTGAACACAAAGTTGTAACTTGACGAATTCGGTAAATGACTTAAACTGTGCAAGTCTTTAATTTTTCACGTAGTATTACGTTTTTTTTATAATGGCCTACGTCTGGTTTTGTAACCATAAAAGGGATAAACTGTAAAACAGTTGATTTTTTAAATAGAAAGACGAAAATTAGTTTAAACTTTAGAAATTGATGTTTAAATGTAAAAAGAATAAATTTTTTTGGAACAATAAAAGGAAATAAAATCATATTGTTGTAAGACAGTACCTTTTTGTGTCTTTTCAATTATAACATGGAAATCCGCTAAAATTGTTTACAATATTGTTTAATGCCATATTTTGTCACAAATTATTTAAATCAAGAGTGTTAGTGCGACAGTTATATATCTGATAATCCAACTGAATCAAAGATATTCTCTGAAAATTGTTCAGGCCTATGCACCAACGAGCACCTACTCAGAGGATGAAATAGAAACATACTACGGAGAAATTCCCACTGCTCTACAAGACGGAAAAACGCATTTTACGATGGTGATCGGTGACTTCAATGCCAAAATTGAAAGCAGATTGTACGAAGAGGAAACTGCAGTAGGAGATTGAAATAAAAGAGGGAGAACACTAATAAATTTTCGACATCAAAATAATTTATATGTAATGAACACCTTGTTCAAAAAGAACAAAAACACAAAATGGACATAGTCCATCCCAGATGGTAAAACAAGAAATACAGTAGGTTTCATAATCAGTAACATGAAAAACATTATCCAAGACGTAAGTATCCTAAATAGATGTTCAGTTGTGAGAGTGAGAGTAAAAAGGGTTTATTAATATTAAACAGGAAAGAAACACCATGATTCTTAAAAGAAACCATAAGAAATAGGCAACCCCGGAGGATGTGGATGCCTATAGAAGGAAAATCGCAAGCACCTTGGAACACAATGAAGATACAGCAGTTGATGAAATATTTGAAAACAACAAAAATAGTACAGAAAATGCCACTGACAAAACTTGCCTAAAACAACAAGAAGAACAGAAATTAAATCAAAAAGTAAAACAGCTAATGAAGCATAGGAAAGAAATGGTAGATAAGACTACAGATGAATACAGAACTATAAATAGAGGGATATCGAGGGAAATTAGAAAAAATAAAAGACAAAAAAAATGCAGAGGAAATTAAAAACGGTGTAGAACAGAATAAAAGCTTTAGAAGGAAGAACACTTTGGAAAGGAAAGACATATGCAAAATTAAGGACATGCATGGTAAGGTAATAACAAACAAAAGATATATTTTACAGGTCACCGAATTATTTTATCAACACTTATATACCTTACAAGATAAAAAAACAAAAGTCCTAAATCAGGGGTCTGAGGATATCCCAGACATCACAAAAAAAGAAATCACATTAGCCTTAAATTACATCTGAAAAATAACAAGGCTCCGGGTGAAGACAATATTGTAGTAGAGGCAATTAAACAAGGAGGACACTAAATTATCAAATCACTTAAAATGTTATACAATAAATGCCTCCTGGAAGGAATAACTTTATCTCAATGGAATAATGCAACTATTGTCATCATGCATAAAAAAGGAGATATTTTAGACCTTACAAAATATCGACCCATTACTTCCTGAGCCATGTATACAAGTTATTCACGAAAATACTTAATAAACGTCTAGCAAATAAATTCGAGTTTTTCCTTTCAAAATAACATGTAGGTTTCCGCTCGGGGTATGGAACAAACAACCATCTGCTTACAGTTAAAATCCTTATTAAAAAATGTTTAGAATATAATAAGCATCTTGTACTCATATTTGTGGACTTCGAAAAGGCTTTTGATTCTGTAAATCAGCAGAGAATTTTGAAAGCGCTTGCTGAATGTCGTATTGAACATCGATAGTCCAATGTAATTAAATACATATATGAAAATGCCACCGCTCATTTTAAAACATAAACTAATCAATCCACCAGAAAATTTCGAATCGAGGAGTGCGGCAGGGTGATACGCTGTCACCCAAGCTTTTCGTAACATTTCTAGAAAGTATTCTAAAATCAATAAACTGGGAAAGAATGGGACTTAGCATTGACTGAGAAAAGTTAAATCACCTTTGTTTCGCCGACCACATTGTCCTAATAACGCTTCAGAAAAAGTTGGTCTAAAAATCAATCTATCCAAGATCCAGTTTATAAGAAATCTTGTATTAAGCAACACTATAAAACTGAATAACGTATGTATATATATATATATATATATATATATATATATATATATATATATATATATATATATATATATATATATAAATACCTGGGACATGAAATTCAGCGGCGAATAGATCTCTCATGAGCTGCATATGGCAAACTGACCTATGTATTCAAATCTAACTGTGTTTAAAAAGAAAAGTATTTGACAGATGTATACTCCCCATTCTTACGTACAGAGCCGATACTCCTACAATGACGAAGAAAAATATCAATAAAATATGTCAAGCGACGAAAGATGGAGAGGTCAATGTTAGGCGTTATTTTTAGAGATCACATCCCAAATCACATTGTCAGGAAGAAAACGGGGGTACAAGACGCAGTCAAATTCATTCTACATCTTAAATGGAACTGGGCTCGACATGTTGCTAGGTTTAAAGATAGGCGATGGACAAAGAGAATTATAGAGTGACGACCAAGATCCGAAGCCTATCGGAGTAGAGGTATAGACCACCAAGTCGGTAGACTGATGATTTGAAAAGAATGGTTGGAAATTGGGTACAAGCGGCCCAGAACAGAAAAAAGTGGCAAGACTTGAGGGAGGCTTTCGTCCCGCAGTGAACAGCTGATAATGATTGTCACAAAGGTATTTTTTTAAGTTATCTACCTAGCCATGAAAATGACTTCATACCAAAAAATTGCTAGGTTACCAAATTACTGTCACAATTCTTTACCAAAATCTTGTACAGGTTTGTTGCATTTTGCAGTTTTTATGATTTTTTTTTCTTCTGAAAATTAGTAAAATTAATTTGGAATATCGCACAGCAAAGTTTTTCAATAAAGGAGAAAATGGAAAGAAAGTTATGCATGAAAGAATGTTTCAGGAACACCGCATTCGTCTTCTTGAGAATTGATTGCGACTGTTTTCGGGACTGCGCAGGAAATTTGTTTCCTCAATATATGCCATATGAGTCTATAGAGAGATTTACCGAAAAACGATTTAAATCTTAATGCAGGTGGTAAGTGAAAAAAATAGCGGAAGATCAAAACTTTGCTGTTGAAAGACAACTGCTTGGTTTATAAGACTCACATAGTTCAAGCCATTACCGGAAACTGTGGATTTACCGAGTTACAACATCCACCATATAGCCCTGATTTAGCGCCCTACGACTTCTTATTGTTCAAATATCTTAGAATATACCTCAGGGGCCGAAAATTGTCCTGAGCGTTGGTTTTGAGGCTCAAACAAGAAAAAAATTAGATAAAATGGAACAACTCAAGAAATTCTGAACTAAATATATTAGGGTAAACGCTACTTATGTAAAATAACCAGCCAAGTTCAAGTCGAACTTGCTCAATTAATGTTCCATTCGTTGATTGCTTTTTAAAACAAAAATTTTTGTTACAGAGGTATAAAATGATCAATGACTTCACAAAACACACCTCAAATGAGTTTTCAACAAAGTTTTTTTTCCGATCTTTACTGAAAACTGATGACTTTGATATATATACATATATATATATATATATATATATATATATATATATATATATATATATATATATATATATATATATATATATATATATACCAGATAGATTATTAAAGGTATGCAGTTCGTTCAATCTACACCCTGTGGAGAATATTCTAAAATTTTTTCAAAATTTCAGTCCTTTCCGAGAGAACAGCGATTTTTCGCAGTTTTTTTTTAAAATAATACCAATAAAAGTGTGCGCAAGTTTTACATTATATATATTTTTGAACTCGTGTTTTTTTTACAAGCTTTCATTTGACACCCCACTCGATGATCTAGTAAAAAAAAAATTTTTCACTTCCGATTTCACCTTCTAAAATTAACCCCTTAAGTCAAAAATTTAACTTTCAAAACTACAGGGCTCTGATGAAGCCATCAATTCCTATATTAGTGCAAAATTTCAATTTTCTATGTTAAATAGTTTCGGAGAAAATCGGGTGTGACAGACGGACAGACAGACGGACAAATAGACGGACAGACACTTAAGTGTTCCGTACGCAACCCTAAAAATATATATTTTTTTCAATCTCTGCGAGTTTTTCTTGATACCAGGGTAGAACACTTAAACAAACACCCTCCCGTTATCAAAAGGTTTCGATGTTATTCAGTTGGTTAAAAAAAAATATTTCGAAACATTTCTACCTAATATCCCCTAAAACTCTAATTTATAAATGACATTTCCATTAAACAAAAAAAGAGCAAAAAAAGAAGTAAATGTGACATACTTTTCCAAGCTCATACGGGAACGAGTTAACAAAATACCGCCCGTAGCATAAAACAATAAAAAAATCATCATTATAAAATACATACATATTATGCCCAGCTTAAAGTATAGTTTGTTTTAATCTCATGTTATTTTATTAGAATACATTGTAATCATTGAATTCGTTCATGTTCATGCACCTGGTCCTTGAAATTGTGAAAATACGAGATGCATTTTCAAGTGGAACTAGATAAACATTAATTAAAATTGTCGTAGAGGAGCGCTTCTGTTTTTCGTGTAAACATTCCTAATTTAAGCAATTTGTTGTCAAAGTATTTTTACGACCGTGGTTCCTCCCGCATGGACTCCACGACTCGTATCGTGTAAATAATATAGAATAGTGAAGACGTGTTAAAACTCCAGTTTACTACAGTGTTTTCTGTGCTACTATTTTGCTTGCCGCACCTCCACGATATGTTACCAACGTCGCCCTATTAGTCTTTAGAACTGTCAAAAGTTGAAATAAAAAATGTACGGGGCACCGCATGGTACCATTCATTTTTGCTGTGTTTCTTTATGCGTCCCAGATTATTATAGAGTCGTTATTAGTTTGAAATTGTTATGTATTTTTTTTTGTTTCTTTTTTAAGTGTTTTTTTAAGTTTCAGTAATATTTGTCAAGAAAAATTATAGTACTCAGCTACAGACAAGCATTCTGATCTTTTTGTATTATGACGATAAAGGCAAAAAAGTGTAGAAAATGTGTATACATTAATTATTACCTACCAGCCATTTTTTTCAAAAACAATCAATATAAAGATTAAAAATGGGTAATAATGGATTTTATCGTTACCGATAGACTACTGCTCCCATATTTGGGATTCTGCTCCTAAACATTCACTGTATTTGTTTGTTAACATAGATCCTATTCAGAAGAGATTAATTGCAGACCTCGAACTGAAAATTTATTATGATATATATTTCATTAATGTAGCCCCAGATTGGTGCATGTTAGGCTAATACAACACTTACACATGAGATTCATTTTATTACTCCTTGTACCACTCTTTTTGAGAATTCAGTTAATTGAGAATCTTATATATATATATATATATATATATATATATATATATATATATATATATATATACATATATACATATATATATATATATATATATATATATATATATATATATATATATATATATATATATATATATATAAACTGCAAAGTACTTTACCCAATTCTTCCTTTGTAAACAAGCAATTCTCAAATAAATAATGAATTTCACTTTCACACGCTAAAAAATAAATTAATCTACATGTGTATTACAGTGCAATATTTTACCCGATAGGTACTTTATATGTATCATTCTATCTTGAAAGCAATTGATTTTTAGGAGTTATACTCCCAGCGACTTCTTATCAACAGGATCAAAACAAATTTGACCCAAACTATATTTCCACAAGGAATACCAGTATTAATATACTTACAATTTGGATAAAACGCAAGTGCTGCTCCGAAAATTATTTCCAGCACTCCTACTGTTCTTCGGTACCATTTCGATGGAACTTTGAAATTCATTGCCTCTGCCAACGGAAATACTTTTGCATATTTTATATATACATATATATATATATATATATATATATATATATATATATATATATATATATATATATATATATACATATATATACATATATATATATATATATATATATATATATATATATATATATATATATATATATACATATACATATATATATATATATATATATATATATATATATATATATATATATATATATATATATATATATATATATATATATATATATATATATATACATATATATATATATATATATATATACATATATATATATATATATATATATATATATATATATATATATATATATATACATATATATATATATATATACATATATATATATATATATATATATATATATATATATATATATATATATATATATATATATATATATACATATATATATATATATATATATATATATATATATATATATATATAAATATATATATACATATGTATATATATATATATATATATATATATATATATATATATATATATATATATATATACATACATACATACATACATACATACATACATATATATATATATATATATATATATATATATATATATATATATATATATAAAAACAGACTTGGCTTCCTCGGACTACTATTTGTTCCCCAATTTGAAGAAATGGCTGGCGGGACAAAGATTTTATTCAAACGAGGAGGTGATTGCAGACACTAATGGATATTTTGCAGACTTGGACAAATCCTATTATTCGGAAGGGATCAACAAACTAGAACATCGTTGGACGAAGTGTATAAGCCTAAAAGGAGACTATGTAGAAAAATAAAAAAAGGTTTACCCCAAATACATAAGTAGTTTTTATTTTTGCACGGACTTTTCAAATCAGCCTCGCATAT
Source organism: Pachyrhynchus sulphureomaculatus (assembly GCA_019049505.1). Lineage (NCBI taxonomy): Eukaryota > Metazoa > Arthropoda > Insecta > Coleoptera > Curculionidae > Pachyrhynchus > Pachyrhynchus sulphureomaculatus. Next base: position 172,922,325 of record CM032453.1, read on the forward strand.
ACATACATATATGGAACACTGCCCTCATATATGGGATTCTGCTCCCAAACATACACTGCATTTGTTAGATTCTATTCAAAAGAGAGCTGTTCGTTTAATCTGATACTTAGAACTGACTTTGATTCCTTGGAACATCGAAGCACTGTTGGCGACTTGAGTCTATTTTACAAGTATTTTCATGGAAAGTGTTGGATTTAATTCTTCCCAAAGCGCTGCATGCTAGGGATACACTACGCGCTAATTCTTCACATCCCTTCAAATTTAGCTTATTACTCTTCACACAACCCTTTTATATAGCCTTTTGTATGGAGAACCTCATCCTTTTGGAATTACTTAGCCCGGACTGTGTTTCCACTAGAATTTAGAGCAAACTAGCAAAACCGACGGGAATTGCTTTATGTATGCCCATAAAAAATATTTCTTTTATTTTCGTTAAAAAAAATTGTTTCGCCGCTACTGCATAAAATCGTTTATTTTACTTATATTTTGTCTAAAATGGAAATTTAGCCAGAAGATGAATTTTCGTGATAAATAAATATGATGGAGATGGCTCTTCATTTTAAACTCAGGACAAAGTTGAAATTAGTTTTTATAGTAACTTGAAATTATACCGTATCAGCCGAGAAGTCTTATTATTATATATTATATGTTTATTTCTAAAACAACTTTTAGTGGTAGTCTCTCAATCTTGATCAGGCAAAACCAAAAATTTAAAAATATTAATTAACTGCAAAAATTTAAATTTTTACTTTCTCCACGTTGGCCATGACCGCTCATTTCCGTTTGTCTGTCTGTCGGACTATTGGTACGATAAATCTTAAACGAAAGAAAATATCAATTTTAAACTTAGTACGTAATAAAGGAATGAAACCTCTAGTTTTTTGAGCAATATCGCTTGAGGCGAAGGGGATGAAAGAAGTAGGTTCGATAAATTTTATATAGTGGTAATAGCATTATGGTAATTTACAAACATAGGTATTTATAGTAAAACATAAAAGGGGACAAAAGGATAAGGGAAGAGATTGGAGGGGTTGTTTCCTAGCGTTGTATGTTCTTTTTAAGCTTGTTTGAGCCAAAGAACTCAAAAATCAGTTTTTATCAATACTTTTAATTTTAACTCAGGAAAACTCTGAATGGGGGGGTTGGGGGGCGGGGTAGTTAAATATTTTGTTGTTTCAATGGGGTTTGTTCAAGTTGTTTTGATTGTTGTAATTGGCAAATTTTAAAAAGATTATTATAGAAAAAATATATAAGGGATTAGAAAGGTTGATTCACATATATCGTGCCATGTGTTCTTTCGAAGATTCTTGCACTGTAGAAATATGAAAAATAAGTTGTTTTTTATGAGGGAAGGGAGTGAAAGAGATAGGAGAATCTTGTATCGTTTCAATATAATTATAAACAATTCTCAAGGTGTTTCACGGGAGAGAATGGATAAATTTTAAGCGCAACCATTTATAATAAAACCTACAAGGTTTCAAAGAGATGGAGAATGAAGGTAGGGGAGGGACTTATCATTTATCATGTTCTAGATCTCTTTCGGGCTTCTTCCGCTCAAAAAAATCAAAATATTATTTCTTTTCGATTATTTTCATTGTTAACTTTGTATTATTTCAATAGTATTAAAAATCTTTCCTGGTTCTTGATTAGATTGGATAATTATTATAAAATACATTTTTATAGTAAAATATTATATTGGGTAAAAGGGACGCGATGGGAGGCTAGAAGGGTGATTGTGTATATATAATAATGTACTTCTATTTCAGTGTTCTTGTTTTTTCTATTATTTTATTATTTCCAATTTTAACAGATTAAGTATATAGTAGGGATTGAGATTTAACTACAGAGTAACCTAACAAATGTTGTTATAGAACAAGTTTTAGAAATCTAAATAATTAAGTTGGCAGAAACGTACTTATGGCCCAACACATAAATTATTTCTTTCCTTGCTAACTATGAGATTTTGTTAACTTCCAGTCGTAGTAAATAATACTAATGATCGCAAAAAAATAATAATCTACTCACACATCACAAAGAAGTCCTATTTATACATCAAATGATATTTTTCAACATACCTGCAATTTTTTATATATTTTGTTATGATTTTAAAAGAGCAGATTGTAGTTTTTTAACCATTTGATATATATAACAAGGATTTTCTACAGCTGACGCTGTCTTCCTTCTCTCAGCCTTTGATTCCATCCGTTTTCTATCTTCCCAGTTCCATCTGTTAGCCTCCATAGCCTCGTCCACATCGTCTCTCCATGATCGTCTGGGTCTTCCTCTTTTTCTTCTCCCTATAGGGCTCCACTCCTTTTTTTTTATCCACCTATTATCTTCGCTTCGTCTTATGTGTCCATACCATTTTAATCGTTTTTCTTCAGTGGTATTTATTGCGTTCTCTTTGATGTTCATTCTGCTTCTTATTTCTTCATTGGTTATTCTCTCCATACGTGTCACTCTACAACATCTTCTCCAATACTCCATCTCTACCGCGTTAATTTTAGATTTATTTCTTTTGTTGATCGTCCATTTTTCGGACCCGTATGTCATTATGCTTTGTATTATTGATTTGTAAATGCGTGTTTTGTTTCTCTTTGTAATGTGCTTGTCCCATAGGATCGAATTTAATTGTCTTATGCATGTTCGCATTTGTCCTAATCTAGCTTTAATCTCTTCTTCTGATGTTGCGTTTTTTGAAATGATGGTTCCTAGATATTTAAATCTATCGGTTCCTTTGATTATTGTTTCGTTATCTACTTCTATATTCTCCACGTTTCCCTCCTTTGTTGTTAGATATTCCGTTTTATCAAAGTTTATTGCTAATCCCACTTTAGTGTATTCTTCTTTCAGTTTTCTTACCATATAACTAAGGTCTTCCTCATCTTGCGCTATGATTACTTGATCGTCTGCGAAACTTAGAATATATAAGTAATCTTCTCGTATTGGGACTCCCATTCCACTACATTTTTGCTTCCATTTTTTTAATGTTTGTTCGAGGTATATTTTGAATAGTGTTGGGGATGTAGAGCATCCTTGTAATAGGCCTTTTGATGTTTGGAGTCTTTTCCCTATTTTATGTCCTATTTTTATGTTCACTGTGTTGTTTTCGTAGAGAGCTTTTACTGCGTATATTAGTTCTTTGTCAATGCCTATTTCTTTCATTGCGTTCCATAATCTTTGTCTTGGTACTTGGTACATTTGATATATAAATATTTTTAATTATTTAAACAAGGGTATACATTGCATAACGTATTACAATAGCCATTTGTCTAAAAGTTTATTTTTTCAACCTGTGTCAATATTTTTCCAATCAATATTCAATTCATTTGGAAGTAAAAAATCACGTTTCAGGTTCGGCCATTGGACACAGTTTTTGAACATTCACAGATCGTCGGATATTAGATATTTTGTTGCTTGTGATCTAGTGACTCAGAAAAATAAAGAAACCAGAAGATCGTTTTCTCACGTCCCATAGTAAGAGAAATAAAAATTTTGAGATGTTAACTTAAAATGTCTTGTTGGAAAATGCAAGAGTCACTCATCTGAGTTAAATACTCATTTGATAAGAAGTAATTAAAGCTGAATACCAAATAATATTATACTTGTATCCGTATACCCAATTCTGAGTAAATAAATTTACAGGTTACCTAACAGAGTATTACAAACGTATACAGATATAAAACTAAATATTTTATGATACGTTTGAGCAATGGGCAATTAAAAATAAATCGGAAACCATTTCCACAATATATATTATCTGAGAGGACATTATCTAATATTTTATAACATTTGCAGAACTAAACAAAATTTCACTTATGCAGTTTTTGTAAAATTTAAATCGTTATTTTTTGTATGAATTACACCGGAATATTTCTACAAAACTAATTTATTAACTTAATCATTTTAAAATTTATAACTTGAATAAATTAAATAGCCGGAATTACAATTGAACATCCGATTCGGGTTGTGATTTATTTGGGAAATATATGAAGAATTAATTTAATCGTCGAACTGGAAATTTGTTATGTTGGGGAATATCTGATAGAAATATTGTTAATAACTCTATCGATACTTCCTTTTTAATTCCTCCATAACGTAGCTGTAAATTTAAAATAAAACAGAAGAAAGAGAAACAATAACTTTGAGTAGCTTTTCTCTTATTATATAATTAGCCGTGCCCGCGGCTCCGCTCACGTGTTCTTGATTCACTAGGATCGTCACTGCTTATTCCTTATGTTACCTAACGTAATAAAATATATCCTATAATCTAGCCAGAGAAAATATGTATTTTGTAAAAACATGTAAATCGGATAAATGATTCTTGAGTGCTAAGCGCACTAACGGACAGACAGAGAAAAGTTGCGTTTTGTATATATTATAGATTTTTCTTTAATAAATATTAAGTTAAGAATTAAAGAAAAAACACGTAAATCGGATAAGTGGTTTTCGAATGACAAGCACATTAACGGACAGACGGACATACAGCGTTTTATATATTATATAGATCTTCTTTCTCACATTTAATCAATGTGGTCCCATGTTTGGTTGATGGGCCCAAGCCAAGTCAGCACAAACACTATTACCATTGTGTATTAAGGAACGACTTGATAACGTTACATGTTTTCAAAATCACTGACTTCTGAATGTTTCTGTGTATGTTTGTATTGAGTCTTAATTGTACTAAGTGTGGTGTGAATGTTATTGGTGTAATGCCTGTGGCTGATATAATGAGGGGCACAATAATGACTTTTTCTTGTTTCCATAGCCTTTTTATTTCTGTTGCAAGGTCTATGTATTGGAGATTTTTTCTGTGTATTTCGTTTGGATGTTTGTGTCGTTGGGGACAGCTATGTCAATTAGATAGGTGACCTTTCCTTTTTTGCACTGAAAATTAATATCGGGTCTATTGGCGGTGACTGCTTTATCTGTATGGATACTGATATCCCAGTAGAGCTTGTAATCTTCATTTTCAAGTATGGATGTTGGTGTATATTTATAGTAGGGGTCTGTGTTTTCTATGAATTTGTATGTTGCGGCTAGTGCTTGGTGAACTACTTTTGCCGCTGAGTCATGTCTTGCTGTGTATTCTGTTCTAGCTAATATTTTACATCCGCTTGTCATATGTTCGATCGTTTTTTTTCTGCTGGTGGCATTTCCTGCATCTGTCTTTTGTAATAGTTGAGTCTTTGTTGATATGCTTTTGGTAGTTTCTAGTTAATATGACTTTATCCTGAATGGCAAGCAAGAAGCCTTCTGTTTCAGGGAATTGCTGCCCATCCTGTAACCAAGTGTTTGATTGTTTCTTATTTACGTGGTCTTGTTCTATGTGGTATCTGTTTTCCGTGGAGTGTTTTTCGTGACCACATTTTCATCTGTTTCCTGTTCATGGTGTGACTGTGTGTGTCTGCTGGATGGTCTGCCCGGGAAAAGTCGAGAGTTGTGTAGTTTTTGTCTGCTTTCACTGTTGCTGTGTGGAAGCTGGTTTGCTTGGTGTGAATGAAGTTCCTAAGTGCTTGTATTTGTTTTGTGTGTAGTGATCTGATGTCTAGGATTCCTCTTCCGCTTGATGGTAAGTCTTTCTTTGCATGAGTTGGCGTGTAATTTTCTATATTTGGTGAATTGAGAACGTATAAGGATGTGAATGTTCTCTATGTCGGTGTGTGACCATTTGATGATACCAAATGAATATGTGAGTATAAGTATAGCGAACGTGTTGATGGTTTTAGTGAGATTCTTGGAGTTGAGTTTTGTTTGGAAAAGTTTAGAGAGTTTGTTTTTCAATTCGGTTCTGAACTCTGTTTTGATGTGAGTGTGCTTGAGTTTGGTACTTTGTTGAAAGCCTAGATATTTGCATGTTTTTTTGTGGAGCATGTTATCGAGTGTTTCGTTGTTGATGATTTCTATCTCATGGTGGCCTTTCCATTGGCCTTTGTTGATGTGGAGCACTTTGCATTTACTTATACCAAATTCCATATTGATATCTAAGGTGAATATTTCTGTGATTTTAAGGAGTTCTTTTAGCTGTGTTTTTGTGGCAGCGTAGAATGTTTGTCATCCATATATAGGAGGTGGTTTATTTTATGTTGATTAACTTTTTGCTATCTGATGTTAAAGCTATACTCTTTCTGTTTATTTTATTTGAGAGTGGATTGAGACAGAGGCAAAACCATAGAGCGTTGAGCGAGTCTCCCTGAAATTTATATAGATTATTATTATTATTATATAACCTGGCCAGAGAACATATGTATGAATTAAATATATATATATATATATATATATATATATATATATATATATATATATATATATATATATATTTAAGAAGAATTAAAAAAAAACGCCTAAATCGGATAAGTGGTTCTCGAGTGATAAGCGCACTAACGAACAGACAGACAGATAGACAAACAGAGAGATGTTGCATTTTATATATATCATAAATTATAGATGTAATTAAACAACTTTAATGTACTACTCAGTATATATCACCACTACACCAAACACTTTATTTTGACTAGTCAATCATCGTTCCTGATGAAGCTAACATGGTTAGCGAAACGCGCGTCGAGTGCAAAAATAAAGTGTTTGGTGTAGTGGTGATATATACTGAGTAGTATTATTGTGCCAAAGATTCCACATTCCCAACTAAACTTTAATGTACGTTGAAGAATAAATTCGGTTTTATTTGTAAATTTTTCATTTTTATGAAGGTCATCAGCTCATCCTAAAGGGAGGTAATGTATGCGTGAGACAATACACGTTTCAGGGTTCCTACACTACGCAAATCATAATCCCACATTACCGTCAATTTGTGTCTGTCGGCTTGTTTGTGTATCAGTTTGTCTACTTGACTAACTAGATGAAATATTGACTTTAAATATGGTACATATATAAATTTTAACGTAAGGATGAAAACTGTAGTTTTTGAACGACTTTAAGGCGGAGGTCAATAAATTTTGTATATTTTTAATATCGTTGTGAGAATTTTTTCCTCGTTTTTGTTGGGATATTGAACAAATTTTAAGTATAATGATTGATAATCAAGCATATGGGGCTAAAGGAGCTGTTTCGTATATATGGTATATCAAGTTCTAGGCCCTGTACAGAGTTTTGAGAGTCAAGAAATCTACAAATTTTCAATTTAATAATAAAATAGTATGTAGAAAAAAATATTAGGTTCCAGTAGTAAAGATTTCTCTGGTGATTTCGCTCCTTAACTTGTTCTGATTAATATCACACCATAATGTACTGACTGCTTGTGGTGTTTGGAATTTAATTCATTACGGTAAGGAAGTAAAATTTGTATTTAGAAGTGCGAGATTGCAAGGAAAATAAATCACTTTACAAATTCGTAAATAAATTATCCTCGAAGTCTCGCTATTAAATCCTTCTTTTCTGAACTCGATTAAAAACAAAAAGTTATTAAATTTTCAAGTCCCCAGTATTTAAAAAAGAACTCGCATATTAATTAAATATTTAATGTTGCACAACTACAGGCTTACTAGATTTCCACAGTTAAAGTCATTACTTAAAGCTGTGGATTCACTGAGTTACAATATCCACTCTATAGCCCTAACCCAAAGCAAGAAGATTTTCCTCAGATGATGAGTTAAAAGTCTTTGTAGCATCGTTTATTAAAGTGGAAACATAACAATTTTTTGAACGGAATAAAACAACCCGGGAAACGCAAGACTAAGTGTATGATTGTAGACAGTATTTATGCGGAAAAATAAATGTTTGTTAAATTATGAAAATCTTTCTTCATAGCTAGGAAGAACTTTAAAAAATACTCTAATATTTCATTAAGCATATTTTTCTTTTACTTGTTTATTTTCCAAATGAAATAACTTTTTAAATATTATAATCCAATATCTATTGTTTACTATTTAAATTCCACCATAAACATGGAGTTTTTTGAGCCCATTGTATTTTATTATTATTAAACTTTGTTTATATTTAATAACGGTATACGTTATAAATTATTTTAAAAACAAATAAATAAACAATAGATTTTCAACATTTTATTTTATATTATTAACAAAATATTTTGCTTTTAGTTTTATGGTAATTAGTTCACCCATTTTTGTATGCATAACATAGATTATTATTTTGTAAAGCTAATTCATTATCTGATAATTAAACGAAATAGCAACCTAAATAAATGAAATGTCAGAAATTTAATTAAACTGCCAATTTAAATATAATTTAATTCAGTTTTAACACACTGGAGTGTGGTTGAGTAGTTTTTGAAACAATGAAGACTATAGTAACTTATATTTATTGCTCAGGATAAAAATGGTTTGAGGAGTCACGAAAGAGATATATCGAAAAATATTTTATTTTACTCTTAAATGAGTTCTTCTCCGTTCGATCAATTGATGGAACAGTAAAGTTAATACTTGCCTCTACATTAACCGAGTTTTGTCTTGAAAATATTATTATAATAATTTCTATTCTACACAGGCAAGGTTTTTATAATAGTCCAAAATAACAATCTTATTATTGACATTATAAAATGAGTACTCTTTTAACTAGTTTCCTCAGTCACGATATAATTTAAATACTAAACGAATCTGCTCTAATCCTAAATGGAAAAGTTAAGATTTGAATTTTGATTTTAAAATTATATATAAAAATACTAGTCAGTAGAGATAAGACATTATAGAATTGTGTTGCTTAAAAGTTTTTAGAAAAATATGGAAGTTGGTTTAAATAGGGAAATTGTTTTTAACAAGTTTTAACAGGTGACTAAATAATGTTATATAATTTACATACTCTCTACGAAACCGTTCAACTAAGGTAATTTTAAAAACCTACCTCAGACTTCACTTAGTCCGGCGTTGAGTAAATGATACAAAATCACGACCATTGTGTTATACACCAAAGTTGGTTTGGCGTATTTAAAATTAAAGGCGAGTATACAATGACCTCGAATTGCTAAGGCTATGTTGTGCATTTTAACATCAAATAACTATGCTCCATAAATATCTTTCAGGCCACCAAGAAATTAGCCTTTTTAGAACAGTTGAGAAACAAAATTTGAAATAATCGCTTAACTCGCGCTTAAAATAAGAAAGAGAATTGCCTTGAAGAAACCACCTATAACACAGCCCCACAAAAAAAAAGTGGGGTATACTTTTGATGCGATATATCAGATCCGTAGTATTTTTGCCCACTGATCACGAATCTGACGTCAGAATATCGCCATCACATCTCAATTTTTTTCTAACCTCAAAAAATAGGTAAAAATTAGTAAAAATTAAGAAAAATATACTCCTAAAAAATTGATTCAAGCTTTTTCATGAATCCAAAGATGTATTAATATGTATTCGGACACGCTAAGCTAATATTCATCGGTTGGATTGAGCCATACAGTTCTGTTTTCTTTCTAACCTCAATAAATCAGACAGATATAGTGCTTCTCGAATGCAAAAACGAATTCAAATTAAAATTCAACCGATCCTTACCAAATTTGGTACACGGGGATTTTTTGGATCGCTGATTACGAATCTGAGGTTGGATTTGCAAAATTCAAGATGGCAGATGTTTTCGCGCCATTTTGAACGCCGAGAAAATTCATCGGTCGATTTTTTATTCTTCTACCTGCATCCAGGGTACCTCCACGTGGTGACGGTGGGCAACGGTGTTACTCCACTAGCCGGCAGAGTCCCTGGATAACGGCTTAGATGCCGTCATGGCAGGTAGAAGAAAGAGAATTACGATGCAGGGACTCGGAAACCCAGTATCGGCGGTTGGTCAGGGTGGGAAAGCGGGTCCGCAGCCGTCGTCTTCCAGCGACCGTAGCTCTTCATGTGTGGGTGACTTGGCTCATGTAGAGTATAATGCTACAAGAAAACGGTCTCACGGTACAAGGACTTTTCATAAGTGCGATAAAAACAGTGATTCATTTTGTTATATTTGCTGTCAACACGTATTGAGTAAAATGGGGTCACCGATAACGGATAAGATTAAAACCTTATATAAGGATTGTTTTAACATTGAAATACAGCACCAGGATACAGATTGGGTTCCCCACATCATTTGCAGTTCTTGCAAAATAATGTTGTACATCAATAAGAAGGCGATTAAATATTCCAGACCAGCAATATGGAATAGACCATACAGTGAAAATGATTGCTACTTTTGTATGAATGTTGTATCTAGGCATAACCGAAAAAATAAAAGCACTATTACTTATAACGATGTTTCGACAGTAACAAGACCAACTAAACTAATTCCGCCTCCTGAACCACTTAATGCTGATGTTATGGAAACAAATGATTTCACCTTATCAGTTCATGCCGAAAACATTGAGACTGTCGCAAAAGATTCAAACACTGTTACTAATGAATGTTCTAGTGACAACCTATCATATACTAGTGACACAGATAAAGAATTTCTACCATACAACCGTAAACCAGAACCAATACTCGTATCACAGTCAGAACTTAGTGATCTAGTCAGAGATTTAGGCTTATCCAAAGATGGTTCAGAGCATCTTGCTTCCTTTTTAAAGAAAAGATATTTACTTAAGCCAGAAGCTACGATTTCTTATTATAGAAACAGAGATGAAGAATTTCGAAAATATTTCACAATGGACGAGGAATTGTCACTTTCATATTGTACCGATGTAAAAGGTCTAATGGATGAATTTCAAAATAACTCATACGATCCTGAAGAATGGAAACTGTTCATTGATTCTTCTAAACGGAGCATTAAGGCAGTTTTGCTGCATAATACCAACGTTTACGCTCCCATTCCGATTGCTCATTCCACAGTTATGGAAGAGCAATATGAAAAAATGAAGCAGCTTTTGATAAAAATAAAATATGCTGATCATAACTGGAAAATTTGTGGAGATCTGAAAATTGTAACAATATTGCTTGGCCAACAGTCAGGGTTTACACTTTATCCCTGTTATAAATGTCTGTGGAATAGCAGAGACAGGGAACGTCATTATAAGAAAAAAATTTGGCCAACAAGAGAATCGTTCACTCCTGGTGAAAATAATGTATTGTTTCCACCATTGGTAGATCCAGGAAAAGTTCTTATTCCCCCGCTTCACATTAAGCTTGGACTTATGAAGCAATTCACGAGAGCATTAGATACAAACGGCCCATGTTTCAAATATTTGCATAACAAATTTCCGAAATTTTCTGAAGCTAAAATTAAGGCAGGCGTATTTGACGGGCCACAAATAAGAAAATTGTTTCAAGATTCATTATTTGTTACTAAAATGAATAAAGTTGAAAAAGCTGCTTGGCTTAGTTTTAAAGAAGTCGCAACAAACTTTTTGGGAAATAATAAAAGTCCTAAGTACAAAGAAATAGTCGAAAAAATGGTAAAAAATTTTCAAACATTAGGTTACTTAATGAATCTAAAATTACATTTCCTGGACTCCCACATCGATGATTTCCCAGATAATCTTGGTGACTACAGTGAGGAGCAAGGGAAACGTTTTCACCAAGATCTGAAAATCATAGAAAATCGGTATCAAGGACGATGGGATGACCATATGCTAGCGGACTATTGCTGGTCGCTAAAAAGAGAAACAAGTCCTCAAAAGCGTTTGGGCAGAAAGCCTTTGAATAGGTCATTCGCGGAAAAAAGAACAAGATACAGCCAAAAAAAGGAAAGTTAGGCGTGGGTCTAACCTTCGCAATTCTAGGGCTTAAGGGTCTACTATTTGAGAGTATATGGTTTAAAAGTCCTGGTTTTGAGTTTATTGGGTCTCATTTTTAAAGTTACAGGGTTATTGAGGTCTATTTTTTGAGGTTACAGAGTGTGGGAGTCTAAGGTTTCAGGGTTTAGGGTTTAAGAGTATCAGGTTTGAGGATTCCCCAACTGTATACCAAATTTGGTAGGAATCGGTTGGTTTTCAAAAATTTTGTCCGTAATCTTGGATCCGCCATTTTGAATTTTGCAAATCCGACCTCAGATTCATGATCAGCAACCCAAAAAACTCCCGTGTACCAAATTTGGTAAGAATCGGTTGAATTTTAATTTGAATTCGTTTTTGCATTCGAGAAGCACTATATCTGTCTGATTTATTGAGGTTAGAAAGAAAACAGAACTGTATGGCTCAATCCAACCGATGAATATTAGCTTAGCGTGTCCGAATACATATTAATACATCTTTGGATTCATGTAAAAGCTTGAATCAATTTTTTAGGAGATATTTTTCTTAATTTTTACTAATTTTTACCTATTTTTTGAGGTTAGAAAAAAATTGAGATGTGATGGCGATATTTTGACGTCAGATTCGTGATCAGCGGACAAAAATACTACGGATCTGATATATCGCATCAAAAGTATACCCACCTTTTTTTTTGTGGGGCTGTGTAATCAAAGCCAGTTAGCTAGTTAGGTCATATAAACGGACCAACAAGCATTCCATTAACAATTTTAGTCTATAAATTTTGCTCATACTATTTTATTTTTTACTCCATTTCTGATAAATTTTACCTTGTCAATAAATAGATGATACTATTATAATTTGTATGCAAAAACCATAATTTTACTTTATCGCAGTATTTTAGAAAAAACATTATTTATGCAGATAAAGACTAGTAAAATCCGATATACGAATCTTGAATTACAATTGAATATTAGAATGAATACCAGTGCAAATACTGCTCACCAATACCGATTTTCTACTAAGAATAGTGGTGTAAAATACCAACAAAATGTATTATTTTTAACTCAGAAACATATATACTCAAATCGTAACAGCCTTTTAAAATAAATATCAGTCACAAGATTTTGATTTTTTTTTACATCATATGGAAATACATTTTAAAAAAATTGATAAAAATAATTTACAGTACTTCCCTTATAAACTGAAAAAATATCTCTAACTCGTCTCCCACTTTATTAATCCATTTTACGTTTGACCATAAATAAAAAAAATAACAATTTTCAGATTTCTCGTCTCCAAAAACCATAAAAAGACATTTAACGCATTATTGTTTGTTGAATTAATTACAAGTAAAATTTGTTCAATATCGCAACCAAACAGAGTTTGGTTATAAACCGACAGACCCATTTTCATGGTTTAGGGACCTTGAAATTTTTTTTACGAATACTATGCATCATTTTCGCAACCCATTCGGTTGTTAATGGTCTATTATATACCACCCATATATATGGATATACAAAGCAGGTCTTAGGTGTAAAATTTTACCTGCAGAAGTAAAAATTACATAAATACAGAATGCATGTAGATGTAATTTTCCCCAATAATCCTGTGGGTGGCAGTGGTCCGGCATAAAATCCATATGTATTTAAGAAGACATTTTTAAAAAAGGACGCCTAAGCGCATATAATATTTTTGAAGAGATATTTCAATTACTATTCACCTCTTATATTCATTTCCAAGTTTAACATTCGTTTGTTGTTATATAGTGTGGCAGACATTTTATATGTCAAATCATTCTTTGTAAAGACGATGCAAATCCTAAGACTCTGATAGTTTATTACCTGCTAAACATATTTCTTTATTTTTAACACAATCGTATGTTACAGTCACTTCAGAGAAGTCTTCTATACTAGAGAATATGGTCTATGTAGCGAAGTTTTAAACGGGTTTAATATTCAGGTAACCAACTTCCATGTTACTCAATATTTTTCTGAATAAGTCATCACAATTCTAAATTTTTCTCTCTTTGAAGTACGATGTTATTATGCCCTTTTGGATATTCGTAATAAAATTATTTCTACGTAAACACCTATAAATTACAAAAATTGAATTATTTGTTGGGCCCATTAACAAAATTCAGAAATACCACACCAAATATGATGGTGTGTGTGTGTGTGTTTTCCTTTGGCGCTCTCTCTCCCTAATTATATTAGACCCAATTTCGTTTGCCGCCGCCGCCGGCAGCAAAAACCGTGTATGTAAATTTCGGACGGACAACAAAATTTGCTTAGACTAATCAGTTTAAAGTTTAATTTCGGCTCCCTCACACACGGATATTAAATTTTAACTAATGAACCCAACAAGTATTTGTATGATGTTATTTTAATAAGGAAAAAATTACGGACGAGGAATTATTGTTTGTACGGGATTAAATAAACTTTGTTATAATAATTACGGTACCGGTTTATTATCCATTATATTTATATTCTTTAATTTGCTTAGTATTCCTGAAGACTAATTGAAGAGCAAATTTGTTCATAAAAAATGTAATGGTATGTTCAAATTCGGTACATACACCAGAGCGTATGCTATATATATATATATATATATATATATATATATATATATATATATATATATATATATATATATATATCTCCTTCGTGAGTGATACAATCAATCCAACGCATATCTATACCTTTCTTGTAGAAGAATTTGTCTTTGCCTTCAAAATAGGCCTCAGCTTCGGCGATAACGTCCTCATAGGAGCTAAATCTCTTTCCTGCAAGCATTGAGGTCTGCGAATAGATAATAGCCGTTGGGGGCCAAATCTAAAGAATACGGTGGATGAGGAAGCAATTCGAACTACAATTCATGCAATTTTGCCATCGTAACCATTGACGTGTAATAAGGGGAAGAGTATGAAAGAGGTAAAGTGGTAAAATATAATGTAATTTTTTTAATTTTTTTTTGGGAATTTTTCAGGTTTTCGGCTGCGATAATGAATAAATTTTAAGCACAATTAGTTATTTACTATAGATAATAAGGCAACTTATAGGTGGTAGGGAAGAAAGTTAGAAGGGCTATATCATATTTATTGTGTTATGGGTCTTTTTTAGGGATCTTTGAGTCATGGGGTCGAAAAATTACATTATTTTTTCGTTATTTTTAATGGGGGAAAAGGGTGAAAGGGGTGGTGATTATTAAATATTTTATAGTTTCAATATTATTATTAAAACTTTTCCTTGTTTTTGGTTGGTAGATTTTATAAAATTTTACCTTATTTTTTATAGGAAACTAGCCGGGCCCGCGGCTCCGCTCGCATGGACTTGATTCACTACTATCGTCACTGCTTATTCCTTATGTTACCCAACCTAATAAAATATCTCCCGTTATTTCTCCATATCTCCCAATATTTCTCCTTATTTCCCATTATCTCTACATAATTTCCATTATCTAGGCTTATCTCTGCTCATCTCCCATTATTTCTCCTTATCTCCCATTATTTCTCCTTATCTCCCATTATTTCTCCTTATCTCCCATTATCTCACCTTATTTCCCATTATCTAGGCTTATCTCGACTTATCTCCCATTATTTATGCTTATCTCCCATTATCTCACCATAACTCCCATTATCTAGACTTATCTCTGCTTATCTCCCATTATCTCTCCTTATCTCCCATTATCTCACCTTATCTCCATTATCGAGACTTATCTCGAATTATATAGAACATATGTATAAATTTATAAAAACATGTAAATCGGATAAGTGGTTCTCGAGTGATAAGCGCACTAACGGACAGACAGACAGACAGAGAGACGTTGCATTTTATATATATTATATTCTTTGCTACATGATATTGTTCCATATTTAATGCTTTAGGGAGTGTATTGCAAGAGAACGCGCTAGCGGCAAACTTTTCTTCGATTTGATTCACTATTATCGTCACTGCTTATTCCTTATGTCACCTAATAAAATATATCCTATAACCTGGCCAGAGAACATATGTTTTAAAAAAAAAGCATGTAAATCGGATAAGTGGTTCTCCAGTGATAAGCACACTAACGGACAGACAGACAGACAGACGGACAGAGAGACATTGCATTTTATATATATATATATATATATATATATATATATATATATATATATATATATATATATATATATATATATTATAGATATTCTCTGCTACATAATATTGTTCCATATTTAATGGTTTGGACTGTGTATTGCAAGAGAACGCGCTAGCGGCAAACTTTGTCCGACTTCATTTACTATTATTGTCACGGCTCATTCCTTATGCTACCTATCGTAATAAAATATAGCCTATAACCTGGCCGGAGAACATATGTATGTTTTAAAAAAAAAAAGTACGAAAATTGGATAAGTGGTTCTCCAGTGATAAGCGCACTAACGGACAGACAGACAGACAGAGATACGTTGCATTTTATATATATTATAGATGTAATAAAATATATATCTATAACCTGGTCAGAGAACATGTATGAATTTAAAAAATCACGTAAATCGGATAAGTAGTTCTCGAGGGATAAGCGCATTAACGGACAGACAGACAGACAGACAAACATTGCATTTTATATATATTATAGATATAGATTATTATTATTATTATATATAACCTGGCCAAAGAATATATGTATGAAAAAAAGACAGGTAAATCGGATAAGTGGTTCCCGCGTGATAAACGCACTAATGGACAGACAGATAGAGAGACATTGCATTTTATATATTATAGATTATGCATTACCGATATTCTTTGCTACATAATATTGTTCCATATTTAATGGTTTAGGCTGTGTATTCCAAAGGCACGCGCTAGCGGCAAACTTATTTCCGACATTATTCACTATTTTACGTCACTGCTCATTCCTTATGCTACCTATCGTAATAAAATATAGCCTATAACCTGGCCAGAGAACATATGTATGTTTTAAAAAAAAAAGTACGTAAATCGGATAAGTGGTTCTTCAGTGCACTAACGGACAGACAGACAGACAGACAGACAGAGAGAGACGTTGCATTTTATATATATTATAGATGTAATAAAATATATATCTAAAACCTGGTCAGAGAACATATGTAGGAATTTAAACAATCACGTAAATCGGATAAGTGGTTCTCGAGGGATAAACGCACTAACGGACAGACAGACAGACAAAGAGAGGTTGCAATTTGTTTATATTATAGGTATAGATTATTATTATTATTATATAACCTGGCCAAAGAATATATGTATGAATTTAAAAAAAGACGTAAATCGGATAAGTGGTTCTCGCGTGATAAACGCACCAGTGGACAGACAGACAGACAGAGAGACATTGCATTTTATATATATTATAGATTCTATATACTATATATATATATATTCTCTACTACATAATATTGTTCCGTATTTAATGGTTTAGACTGTGTATTGCAAGGGAACGCGCTAGCGAAAAACTTTTTTCCGACTTCATTCACTATTATCGTCACTGCTCATTCCTTATGCTACCTATCATAATAAAATATAGCCTATAACCTGGCCAGAGAACATATGTATGTTTTTAAAAAAAAGTACGTAAATCGGATAAGTGGTTCTCCAGTGATAAGGTCACTAACGGACAGACAGACAGACAGACAGAGAGACGTTGCATTTTATATATATTATAGAAGATATGGGTTTGAGGGTTAGAAGGATGGTTGCGTATATATCATACTATACTTCTATTTCAGTGTACTTTTACATTATTTCCAATTTTAACAGAAATAGTATGTAGAAGGGATTGAGGTCTAGTCATAGAGTGACTCAAATTATAGAATAAATTCTCGAAATACAAACAGTTACCTTGGACGAAACTTACTTACCTGTGGTACAGTAGGTAAATTATTGTCTTTACTTTTCTTGTTAAAGGAAAGTATTGAATTCGTGGAAAAAATTCCCTCCACATTTTTTTATTTTCTTTACATTTCAACGTTCTTAGATCACGAAAAACATATGCTCCCATTTCCGTCCGTGTGTCTATCCGACCTGTCGGTCTGCCGATCTATTGGCGCCATAATTCTCAAACTAAATGATATTATACTACTTGAAATAGAAGCTAAACCTATAGGTTTGGCGCGATATCGTTTTCTGGGAAGTTGGTGAAAGGGGTGGGTGTCGATATGTTGTATGGTTTGAATTGTATTATGGAAGTTTACTTTCCCTTCTCTTAAGAAAGTCAAATTAGCTACTCATTTTAAAAAAAGCATGTTTGCAAGAAAAGTACTGGGTAAATCACTTTACCGATTTTTTTTTACAGCGTTTACATTTGAAGTTTATTCTTTAATGTACACACATATTTCGTTGGCAGAAAGCGTATATCTTGTTCGATGTGATTTTAAAAGAAAGGATTATAGTTTTTTACTAACTAAATTCTTTTTAATTGTTTAAACAAAGTAAATTTCTAATTTTATTACCATAGGGTGTATTGTATTAAGTTAATCTTTAGTGAGAGATAATCAAATTTAGTGTTTATTTTAAAATTGCATGTTTGCAAGGAAAATCACTTCACCGATTTTTTTTAATATCATTTAAAATATCGAATTATTTGTTACTTTTTCAGCTTGGTATTTGATCTAATTTCCTGGCCTGGCTGGGCTTCTGACAGTCGACATAGCGAGTACCTTGTTTATTATGTATTATCCCAATTTTATAGACATAGATTCGCTCTGAAGTTGACGGTGTAACATATCGGTACGTGACTACGTCTAGAAAAATTATAAAGGTCCGAGGCAAGGTTCGAAAATTAGAAATCCAATTTTCTACGTTTCTTGCGGAGCTTGTTTAGATGGATAAAAACGATAATTTCATAGTTACTTATTAAAGTAACCGATCACTTGCAGGTGAGAATTACATGCAAAGGAGAATCTGGGGAGGAAGTGATAAAAGTCACAAACAAAAAGGGAGGAGCGTATAATGTGAGTAGTCTCCAAGATCAAAAAAAGAAGGAAATGTACAAGGAAGAAATAAGTAAAGTTTTACATCAGCAGGAAACAAGTACGCAAGTAGAGCGAATATGGGAGCAGACAAAGACAGCAGTGAAACTAGCGAGTGATGCAACGTTAAAAGAGAAAGAGAGACAAGTAAAAACCAAAAACTGGTTCGACGGCGAGTGTAGCGCACTAGCAGAGGCCAAGAAAAAAGCACGGCAGACAATGATAACGAACCCAAATAAAGACAATATTCAGGAATATAAAGAAATACGAGAAATGTTCTGCAAAAGACTGAAGAGACAATACAATGAAGAAAAATTAAAAAAATTGGGGAAAGATTTATTAATAAGGAATCAAAAGGCTTCTATCAGGAAGTAAAACGAATCAACAAAGGATATCATAGCCGAACCAGTGAGCCAGTGAGCCAGAGATATTTCGACCTATTGTTGAATGGGGGAGAAGCAGGGAATGAAGTGAAGGAACGAACAATGGATGATGATGGAAATATGGTGAGCAAACCGACAACAGGAGAAATCAAAGCTATAATTAATGAAAAGCCAGGTGAAAGCGAAATAACTACTGAATAGAGCAAGTGTGGGAACAGGAGGCAATACCAAAAGAATAATGCAAAGCCCTTATAAGTCGACTTCACAAAAAATGTGTTAAAATACTATGCAAAAATTATAGAGGAATAGCTCTGTTAGCTACATGCTATAAGATTCTGGCAAAGGTATTGCAAAAGAGACTGAATGGGTTCCGAAGTAATAGATCCACAACAGATCAGATATTCACTGTTAAAGAAATTCAAACTACGTATTATGAGCATAAAATAGCGTTACATATCCTGTTTATAGACTTCCTGCAGGCTTATGATAGAATTATGAGAGACAGAATGTATTAAGCATTGTTCCAATTAGAGATACCAACAAAACTAATCAGATTAGTTAAAATAATTCTACAAAAAACGACCAATAAAATAGTATGATGGTGGGTGCGAGAAGGAGGGGGAAGGCCGAGGATGAGGTGGTTGCAACGTGTTGATTTAAGAGCCGTAGGAGTCAGAAACTGGAGGACGGAGGCGCAGAACAGAATAGAGTGGAGACATACAATCCAACAATTGGACGCCGGATGATGGAAGAGGGAAATGAATACAAGTTAACTAAGCCCTAGGCCTTCATGGACTGTAGCGCATTAAATATACTTATTAAACTAAGAATGAACCTGTTGTATAATAAGACTCGACACACATACTGCGCCAAAGAATTTATATAATTTCGTTACAAGGTTACAAATTTAACCAAGTTATCTACGCAACTCAAATAAACATCAAAATATTTTTGAACAATACCTCAGTAGGATAGCTTAGAGATTAAAATTAAAAGGAACATAACTTAAAATCTCTCGTTACACAAATCACAGCCCAATTTAGTGTGTACTTTTAAAACACTCTGCCGTATTTTCCGTCCAGTTAATTAATTCTAAAGGCCCGTTGATGTTTAGAACTACTTCCGGCAGTTGCTTGCATGCAATTCTTAAATGGCAGGTAATTTTCTTCTGACCTAATTGGCTAGTTGAAAATAACTATTTATACACAAGTTCTAATCTAAATATTTTATGAAATGAATACCTTGTTTCTGATAATTAATATGTATTATAATGATAGTTCAGCACGAGAGAAAACTTTTTACACCTAATAAACAATGTCTTGACACTATCTGAGAAATCATACTTAATAATTCTTTATTTTGAATAACTATAGGATGATAAGTAATCAAAACAAAAAATATATAAGGAAAAGAAACTTGGTAAAGTTGTTTCAGGACTCCTGACGTAAAATTGTAAAATAAATATTGAATTTCACTCACCCACTCTAAAGAAAAATTTAATCGAACCATTACAACTCACTATATTAAATAACGCCTATGGTGAAATATCAATCAAAAGTTAAGCACCCGATAGGTTTAAGACATATCTATAACGGAAAAAATAAATGTTTTTCAGCTTTTCAGATGGCGACGTTTGAAACAAAACGGGTTAATACAGTTTTATTTCAGTTTTTTATGTTATGACCAAAAGTCTTAGGTTCCGCTTTGGTTTAAAAGACTAACTTGTTGGCAGACAGTAATTAAATATAATAAAATTAATCTTTCCGGTTAACCTAGAATCCGATATTTATGACAACTAAAGCAGAGACATGGGCAATTCTTGTCTAAATTTTACAAAAATACATATTAACCACAAAATATTATATAACCTCAGATTATTTTATGGCAGGTATCATTTTCTTTTTGCGTAAATTTGCGAATGATTAATTTTACATCAGAGAAAGTGGATTTTAGCTATTTAGAACACTGCTGAATAGGTTTTTTTTTTTAAAAACTTGAGCACCATATATTTAATTTTGGAACTTGGTGTCTTAGGAAAATAAAGCAAGAACGTTATAGTTGAAATAGGTGGTAACTTATTAAATTTTTAAAATTTTATAAAGGTTCTTAGCTTAATGCATTCAGACATATATATGCAAGAGAATATTATGTGTGTTTAAACATTAGCTCGAGCAGTGTGAGTTTATGGCAGCTAAAAATAATTCTACACATTGAGGGTACGTTCTAACGTATTTTTAAAGGTAATCTAAAGGATAAAATATTGATATGAAAACCAATCCACCATGCATGCTTTTCTAAAGCTGTAAATTACAAAAACCTGTTACGTTTCTTGAATACAGAAAGAAGAATTGTTTTTGTTAGTGTTCCGTACGGAACACTTATAAGATCACTTTGGTGTCTGTTCATCTGTCTGTCTGTCACCCGATTTTCTTCGAAACTATTTGACATAAAAAGTTAAATTTGGCATTAATATGCAAATTAATGGCCTCATCAGAGCATTGTAGTTTTGAAAGTTAAATTTTCACTAGATCATCCAGTGGGGTGTCAAATGAAAGGGAAAAAAAAAAAAAACAAAAACTTCACGATCATCAGTTTTCAGTAAAGATTGGAAAAAAACTTTGTTGAAAATTCATTTGGAGTGTATGTTGTAAAATCATTGATTATTTTATAAGTCCGTAACAAAAATTTTTATTTTAAAAGCAATCAATGCACAAATCCGACTTGCACTTGGCCGGTTATTTTTATTTGGAATAAAATAACAGTGTTTTCTATATATGTAGTATTACTGATAAAATTCTTCCCTTTTTAGTGTTATCTGTGTATAGAATTTAATGGTAATAAGTTCATTCATGCATTCCAGTATTAAACATGAAATTAAAGTCCATCGCAAAATAAAAAGAATAAAATATAAATTTCTTTTAAACAATATTTAAAATAAGATTTTTTATCAATTTTTTGTTAACGTTAGCAGTGAATGACCAATTTAAAATGACAAACATAGCAGTATAGTCATATGATCAATTAGATCCAAATATTTTATAAAATAAAGTACTTTAAAATTATTATTATGAAATTAATTAATATATAATTAAAATAAATTTTTGCAAAATAGAAATCCTGCTGATGTAAAAGGGTTAACGTTTAATTTAACAAAAATCTTAGTCACGGTGAGAAAAGACAAAAGTTCAAGCGACGCCGCATGAATTAATTAAGGAAATTAAAGAGGATAATGGCGTCTACGAAAAAACCGTACCGCAGGGAAAAGAATAGATTTTTCTCTAATGGAAATCGTTGGCCATGATTAAAATTTGTATATTTTAAAATAAAACGTTCATCAAAGTAATGATTCAGTATATTTTGGCATTATTTGTAATACCTTGCTAATTTGAAAATAGCATATTTTTACATACAATTAATGATGTAAAGTCGATAATATCAAAACTCTAATATATCTTTTTATTATTATTTGGACTTGCAAAGGTATATCATGAAATAAAGAATTGTATTATTTAGACTATTCAGTCAAATGGCGATTACTCAAAAGAAAATAACAATCCCTAGAAGGCGTAGGAACTTCCAATGCATATTAGCACATCTTCTATCAAATTCTACCTCCTATATATTATATCGCCTCTAAATAGGGGTTGCTGCTGTTCATAATTCTAGTAGTCGTCTATTTGCCCACTATTTGCTTGTCTAAAATTTAAATTAGTTACATGGTCTTATAGAAAATAATAACATAATCCCGGTAGTGGTTAATGTACTGCGATATTCTTTTTTTTCTCTTGTGAAAAATCACCCTCCGAGTTTTTTGCTTTTCCCGTTTTAGGATTCCTAAATCACGAAAGTAATGAGGATTGTTAAATATTTGATAGTTTGTAATGATAGACGTAATTTCGTTACAAACTTTAATAATATTATAAGAATTATTCTAGGTTTTTAGTTGGATATTTGACAAATTTTAAGCCTAATTATTTATTGTAAAACATATAAGGGTTAAAATGGTGAGTAAAAGAGTTCGTACTTATTGTTTTAAGGATCTTTTTCAGAATTCTTGGAATCCAAATAATAAATTCTTGTTCGGTTTTTTTTTTAAATTTTAACAGGTTGAAAGGGTGGTTGTCCTATTCTGCAACTCTTTTTCGTATATTCAATAAGATATTTAAAGATTAAAAATATTAAGTGGTTTGTAAGTTGAGTCATTGGATTAAAAACGTCTTTAAATACTAACAATAATACGAGGCTGGTTTGAAAAGTCCGTGCAAGGTCCGAGAAATGGCACCACCGGCGCGTATCGAGGTCATGTTTAGTTAGTAGCATCTCTTGAATGAACGCATACCAAGTTTCAGCCATATTGGTCTATTTCTTTGTGTTTGGCATTCGTGTGATTCTAGGAAGTCGAGTGATTTTCAAGAAATGGACGAAAAAGAATTTCGTGTGGTGATTAAACATTACTTTATGAAAGACAAAACGCCTCAGGAGACTAAAGAGAATCTTGATAAACATTATGGTGACTCTGCACCTTCGATTAGAACAGTTTATAAGTGGTTTCAAAATTTTCGGACTGGCCATATGGGCACAAGTGACGCTGAACGTTCTGGACGGCCTGTGGAGCTTACGACTCCAGAAATCATTGATCAAATCCATGATATGGTGATGGATGACAGAAGAGTTAAGGTGCGTGAGATTGCTAGTGCTGTGGGCATCTCAACTAAACGGGTACATAATATTTTGCATAAACATTTGGACATGAGAAAGCTATCCGCAAGATTGGTGCCGCGATTGCTCACGCTTGACCAAAAACGGAATCGTGTGAAGTGTTGCAAGGATGGTTTGCAGCTGTTCCAGAAGAATCCGGAGGACTTTAAGCGTCGTTTCGTCACTGTGGATGAAACATGGATACATTACTATACTCCTGAGACCAAACAACAATCTAAACAATGGGTTACAAAGGGGGAATCTGCACTAAAAAAGGCGAAGACCGTTCCTTCGGCCGGAAAGGTTATGGCGACTGTCTTTTGGGATTCGCAAGGGATAATCCTCATCGACTATCTGGAAAAGGGTAAAACTATTACAGGTGAATATTATTCATCGTTATTGGACCGTTTGAAAACCGAGGTGCAAGAAAAACGCCCGCGATTGGCCCACAAGAAAGTCCTTTTCCATCACGACAACGCACCAGCACACACCTCAGCAGTTGTGGTCGCAAAATTAATGGAAATAGGATTCCAACTCGTTTCACATCCTCCTATTCTCCAGACTTGGCTCCCTCGGACTACTATTTTTTCTCCAGTTTGAAGAAATGGCTGGCAGGACAAAGATTTTATTCAAACGAGGAGGTGATTGCAGACACTAATGGATGTTTTGCAGACTTGGACAAATCCTATTATTCGGAAGGGATCAACAAACTAGAACATCGTTGGACGAAGTGTATAAGCCTAAAAGGAGACTATGTCGAAAAATAAAAAAGGTTTACACCAAACACATAAGTAGTTTTTATTTTTGCACGGACTTTTCAAACCAGCCTCGTAATAGCATGGTAAAGATCTGTATACTTTCTAAGCGGAAACTGAGAATAAATTTAGAGGTATCTGAGAGAAAAATAAACCAGCCTCTTAGACAGGATTCAATAAGTGCAATTGACCATGACTAGAGACCGGATTATGTGCAACATAAAAATCTTGAAAAAAATATGCCTGCAAATATGCATGAAAAATGCTTAAAATAGGCACAAAAAGGGCCAAAATATGCAATATTAAAAAAATAATAAAAGTAGTAATTTATTTAACAGTTATTTAACATTTTTTAAAATTATTTAACATTTGTATTCTTGTACACGTAAACAATAAGATATTGTTCCAAATATTGGGTAGTAAGATTGTGTCTTCGATCACTTAAAATATTTTTATAAGTGGAAAAAGACCGTTCCACATCCACTAAGGTAACTGAGCAGTATTTGAATTTGGATGCTATGTTAGCACTTATTGTTTCTGGGAAAAGTTCACCCGTCCCATTAATAAAACTATCAATTTGACACAAAAGTTCAAAGCCTGGGTTATTGCACAAAATATTTTCAAACTTTTATTTAACTCTACGCGGGAATACATCTGACAGTGTGGAGTTTATTTGACGAATTTTATTCATTAATTGAATTGATTCGGTCAACGCCAAACCTCGAGTTTCAAGCTTTTTAATACTCGTAGGTATGTGGGAAAAGTGAGTGTTAATCAAAGCTATATTTTTTTTAATATCAGAATCGTTAAATGCTTCCTTGGATTGACGAACTGCCATAGCCTCTGCACTATCGAAGTCATTTACTACACCTTTGATGGCCTCGAAATGTAAAATAGTACAGCTTCAATCCATGTTCCCCATCGAGTTACCACTGGTTCGGGAGGTAAAGGCACATTTGGCGGTTTTTCTTTATAGGCGTTATTGAGAGCAGGTGCCTTAAGAAACACTTTCTTTGCTGATGAAATCAGTTTATTTACATTTCCAAACGTGGATCGTACTTGTTCAACGAGTCGATGGACTCCATGGACAAAGCACGTCACATGAATAAAATTTGGATAAAATACTTGAAGGACTTTGGCTGCCTTGATCATATAGGGAGCAGCATCTGAGAGAAATATAAACACTCTTTCATCTGCAGAAGATTCAGGAAATATTTTTTTTAATACCCTCATTCACAAATCTGACGATCGTAGAATGATTTGTCTTGTCAAGTTCTTTGCAGGCCACCAAATAGGAAGAAGAAGGCTCTAATCTTAATGCATCCACAATTAAATTCGCAATATAGCGACCACAACTGTCGGTAGTTTCATCAGCTGAAATCCAAATAATGTCATTCTTAAGTTCATTACGTATTTCTTCCAGAACATGTTGGTAAATTGTTGGTATGTAATTTTTACGCAGTGTCGTGGGCCTTTTTTTGCAATCCTACGATATGAAGACTTGTCTTGATATGCTGGTCAATTTGAAACTTTTTTGTGCACGAAACATTATTCTCGCAAACTCGACAATATAAAACATTTCCGTCGTATGTAAATGTTCCAGGATAATCAGCTACCCACGAAGAGACACTTTTTTTTTGTTGGGTGGCATGGTACACGTTAAACTTTAATACAACACGTTAAAAATTGCAAAAAGACTACACTGATGCAAGCGCGTCAACAATAATGTTAAAACTGATAACTTGTTTTAAAATAAAAATTCGTCTTCGAGAAAATTGTTTATTTGATTCACGCTCAAACAAATATTCTTAGAAACTGACTACTTATCACTTAATATCCCGACCAAGAAACAAAGGAATAAAATACCGTCGTAATTTTGGGTATTCCCTTGGCATTATAACCTAATCGATGTTTAGACTATTGCAAGTAATGTCCCTGCATTAAGATCGGTTCCAGACGGCGACATTAACAATACCCTGAGCAATTCAATTGCCTAGTAATACCGAGAAATATTGTAAATATAGGGAAAATATGCATTGTTACTAGATTTTGGGTAAAATATGCAATAATCGGTGAGAATGGTCTAAATATGCAAATGCATATGAAAATGCATATAATCCGGTCTCTAGCCATGACGGTCTACAGGTAGGTATGGGATAGATAAGTTATCAAATGAAAAAAAAGTGAGAGAACAAAACATCTTTCTTTTAAAGGCGGGCGAGGCCTCATATGAAAATCCTACAAGAGATCTCTTTTATTTCGATTTATTTTCATTTTATTTATAGACCTAAAACTTAATATTATTTAATTTTAATATAAAAAAAATTCTCGTTCTTGTAAATCAATGAGTAATCATCAAAAAGTAATTTACAATGCTGGCTTGTATTTAAACTGTACTACTACCTAATAAAAAAAATTTTTTGAGACTTTAAGACAATTAATAACTAATTTTATGATTTAAAAATAATTAATAGAGTTAAATGAATTAATTATAGTAATGGCTTTATTTCATATTTCTTGTGTATTAATAATATTCCTTGTTTTAAAATGGTATATGTATGAATGTACACCTGAATTTTGGTAGGAACTTTTCAGAAGTTACTGAGCGTCTAGGTATAATTCTTCTGGATTTCTTCCATACCGATTAAATAAGTGACGCTATTAATATTTTGTAACAGATAATTACATTAACAAAATAGGTCTTTCATGCCGTAACAAATAAAATATCAATTTTTAATTATTTATTTCAATTACTAAAATATATCCCCCCTATATGTATATATATATATATATATATATATATATATATATATATATATATATATATATATATATATATATATAGCTTAAAAAAACATTGTGTTAGATAGTTATTAGAATATTTAGTTTAAGAAAATAAGAAATTTGTTTTTAATTTTTTCTCATAATATTAATTATTACACTAATCTTTTAAATCTATGTTCTGCCATCCCATTAATACTGGCCTATATTTAAAATACTATTCTTGTCACGGTTTTTCGTAGGCACCATTATCCTTTTTAATTTCCTTAATTTATTCATGCGGCGCGTTTAACGTTTGTCTTTTCCTACCTGAAATCTGGGATTCCAGTCACATTAAAAATTAACGTCAAACGTTTAAAGCTTTTATTTAATTGTTCCATTCTCATTCGGATATTCTACTATTTGGATAAAAATTAGATGTGGTGAGAAGTGTAAAGATCTAAGAAAGACACGTTTTTTATTCTAAACGACCCGAACCAGCACATACTTGTCCTAAAATATAAGATTCTGATTTTTGCCGTTTTAAGTGGGCAATATAAAAATTCTTACCTTTTGTTTATGATATGTTGAAGAGATGACTTGAGAATTTTATTCATTAATGCAAATAAATAAAATTATAAGCGTTTTTAGAGATGTTTATTTATAGATGCATGTAAAAACAAATGGATAAGAAGTACAAATATACAGTTTGAATGAATCGGATTTACAAAAGGGGCATATTGTATAAATAAAAATATATTTTACCTTAAGCCTAATTTGGTTTCACTATCACTGCCATCAGCTGAGGTATTTATCAGTGGTTTTATATTATTTACATAAATATATGAATATTCAACTTTAACAACGTGCTGAATGGAATTCTTCCAGCTTTCACAAGGATATCATTTATAATTTTTTTTACTAATTCAACCACTGACACGCTTAAAGTACGAGAAATATTGTGTGCCCTTATTTTTGATCTAACTTGATTAATACGGAGGAAGCCGCAAAACAGTGTGTCCCATTTTCTCAGCCATACTATTACAAACATATTTCTTTTTCAATTTATAGTCTTTCAAAACTTCCAAAAGATCACTTTTTTTATAACCAAAGTCAAAATAAATGTCATTTTCTAACATATATTCCTGTATTTCCGATTTGGTGTTGGCTGCATTAGGAACCTTATTTAATAGGCAACTATGGTAACTTGCATTGTCCATAACTATAACACTTTGTTCGGGAACATTTGGCAAAAGGGAATTTTGAAACCAATTTTCAAAAAGTTCTGCGGTCGCGTCTTCGTGACAGTCCAAACTAGAATCTTTTATGTTTTTTGCAGATAATAGTAGACAATTTGAAAACTCAGCGCTTTCAGATCCAGCATACAAAATGGTTATTCGTTTATCTTTATTTGAAGATGCGTTAGTCTGACATTTTGTACTGCTGTCAACCCATCCTTTTTGCACAGTGTCATGGGTATCGAACCATGTTTCGTCAAGGCAAATTATTGGCCAATTCTCTGATTGATACTTTTTAATTTCTTGTATAAGCAGTATATAAATAAGTATGTCGCAAGATTCGTAATCTTTGTGACTCCATCACTACTTGCCTTTTGTTGATTTTTCGGAATCCCATTCTTAAGAGAATTCTGTGAAGGGTTGATCGGTCACGATGGATATTGGTTAGTGTCGGCACCAACTGCTCTTCATACATAGAATATATTTTTCTCCTGATGACAATCGTCTACATGATGCATTTGAAAATCTTTCCGTTTTTCCTGTTCCCGAGTGATGGTTTTCCTACAATCGTATCCTTTAATCGTAGAAATTGGGGTTTTTGTTAGTTCACTGGTTTCTTGTAAAGCACTTTGTTTATTCAGATTTCTTTTTACCAAACTGTCGTAAACAATTTTCACTATTGGGTTAGCGTCAAGTGATAAATGTTTTCTCTTGCGATAGCCACTATTGCAATTTCCCCACGAACGCCACATAATTAAAATAGAACCGTTACGTTGTAAGTTGTAAGTAAAAATAAAAATAATAAAAAGTATTTTTATTTATAATTTTACATAATAATTTCTCGTCTGTCAAGCAATTTTGACATTGATATTTGATGAAAAGCTATTTTTGGTTGATTCTGCTTTATAGGCATTTTTAGAATTTTTATTTGATAATGGTATGATTTAAACTGCAAGAAATAAATATTTATAAATACAGGAAAAAAAATAACAATTGAATAGCCCTAATAAAAAACTTGGAAAAGGTTATTCGAAGTTCGTTATTCGTATCGTTATTATGATAGGGTCTATTTAAGAATTAAACTAGGAAAGTATTGGATTTCAGAAATGTAAGTAGGTGGGAGTTGAGAAAACTAATGATAGAACAGAGGATAATGTCACGTACCTATTCTCACCGTACATACATCTACATTTTCTGGAAAAGTATCAAGTCTATATATTATATGGAAAGGCTTTTACGACATGGAAACCCCAAGCAACCGGTCGATCCAGTATGGTAATTCAACCATACATACATGACCAATCGTGAAGACACCCTTGGAAATAACTTTTGAAGTTTTTGCCCGTCAGTTAATATAGTTTGTTTACTTTTTAAAATAATATTTATTCCCCAAAATTAAACTTTTAATATCTGTTAAACAACTGAAAATACAAGAAAAACCATATACTAACTTTCCAAAATATAGTCCGGATAATTATACAAAAAAAAACAATGGTAATTTTGTTGGTTTGCTCGCCATCGTTATATCCTGGGAAGAAAACAGTATGGGTTTCCGTTACCTTCACTGTATTTAAATTAGCCGCTCCTGACATGGAGATCAGACGCTGTTTGCAGCCGACCATTCTGGTGCAGACGCCGCTTTTCTCCTAAACCAACCCTAGAAGCTGGGTTGCCACTTACGCCAGATCCGCTGTGTTGAAGTTCTTCTTCTCCACCTTCACCGCCGCGCCGGTATGGTCTTCGCCCTTATCACTGAACACGAGTAAAACGTTATACTCCGCTATACTGGGTCCTCAACCGAACTCAGCCACCTACCCACAGAATAGGGGCCACCCCCGCGACGTGGCCTGCTGAGTTTTACCTAAGTGGATTCAAAGAATGATGGCTCTGGTTTCCCTCAGGCTGGGTTAATGACAGTGTATGATACCAATGCCAAATGCATATATATATATATATATATATATATATATATATATATATATATATATATATATATATATATATATATCTATAATATATATAAAATGCAACGTCTGTCTGTCTGCCTGTCTGTCTGTCTGTCTGTCTGTTAGTGCGCTTATCACTGGAGAACCACTTATCCGATTTACGTGCAGTGACGATAATAGTGAAGGAAGTCGGAAAAAAGTTTGCCGCTAGCGCGTTCCTTTGCAATACACAGCCTAAACCATTAAATATGGAATAATATTATGCAGCAGAGAATATCTATAATCTATAATATATATATAAAATGCAATGTCTCTCTGTCTGTCTGTCCATTAATGCGTTTATCACGCGAGAATCACTTATCCGATTTACGTGTCTTTGTTTAAATTCATACATATATTCTTTGGCCAGGTTATATAATAATAATAATAATCTATATCTATAATATATATAATGCAACGTCTCTCTGTCTGTCTGTCCGTCCGTTAATGCGCTTATCCCTCGAGAACCACTTATCCGATTTACGTGATTTTTTAAATTTATACATATGTTCTCTGACCAGGTTATAGATATATATTTTATTACATCTATAATATATATAAAATGCAACGTATCTCTGTCTGTCTGTCTGTCCGTTAGTGCGGTTATCACTGGAGAACCACTTATCCGATTTACGTGATTTTTTAAATTCATACATATGTTCTCTGACCAGGTTATAGATATATATTTTATTACATCTATAATATATATAAAATGCAACGTATCTCTGTCTGTCTGTCTGTCCATTAGTGCGGTTATCACTGGAGAACCACTTATCCGACTTACATACTTTTTCTTTAAAAACATACATATGTTCTCTGGCCAGGTTATAGACTATATTTTATTACGATAGGTAGCAAAAGGAATGAGCAGTGACGATAATAGTAAAGGAAGTCAGAAAAAAGTTTGTCGCTAGCGCGTTCTCTTGCAATACACAGCATAAACCATTAAATATGGGATAATATTATGTAGCAGAGAATATCTATAATCTATAATATATATAAAATGCAACGTCTCTCTGTCTGCCTGTCTGTCCGTTAGTGCGCTTATCACTGGAGAACCACTTATCCGATTTACGTGTTTTTATAAATTTATACATATGTTCTATATAATTCGATTAAGTCTAGATAATGGGAGATAAGTATAAATAATGGGAGATAAGGAGAAATAATGGGAGATAAGCAGAGATAAATCTATATAATGGGAGTTATGGTAAGATAAGGAGAAATGATGGGAGATAAGGAGAAATATTGCGAGATAAGTCGAGATAAGCCTAGATAATGAGAGATGAGGTGAGATAATGGAAGATAAGGGGAAATAATGGGAGATAAGGAGAAATGATGGGAGATGAGCAGAGATAAGCCTAGATAATGGAAATTATGTAGAGATAATGGGAGATAAGGAGAAATAATGGGAGATAAGGGGAAATAATGGCAGATATTTTATTACGTTAGGTAACATAGGGAATAAGCAGTGACGATAGTAGTGAATCAAGTCCACGCGAGCTGAGCCGCGGGCACTGCTAGTATATATATATATATATATATATATATATATATATATATATATATATATATATATATATATATATATATATGTGTATGTATGTATATATGTGTACATAAAATGTTTCGAACTGTCAGTTCGAAGAAATTACGCCATCTTGATTTTTTTAAATGGAAAGCCCTGTATACTATTATATTTTTGAGTCCTATTAAAAATTCTAGATATTATTTGTCTAACATACCATATGTCTAAATTGAACTGTTTTAGAATTATTGTCATTTGAAATTTTTGCTCAAAAGTCTACCGTTAACAGCGAAGCAATGACCCAATCTGTCATAAAGAGCCTCAACGAAGTTTTGCGAAGAATCCGGGGTGATCTATGCTACTTCATATTGAATTCTTTTTTGTATATCTTCTACAGTTTCAGGTCGACTTCGGTAAACTTTGGTTTTCAAATGACCCCATAAAAAAAAATCGAGTGGCGTATGGCCGGGACTCCTTGCAGGCTATTCTACAGCACTTCTTCTGCCTATCCATCGATTAGGAAAATCTCATCCAAATATCTACTAACATTGATTTTATAGTGAGGAGGTGCTCCGTCCTGTTGATACCACAGATTCCTGTTAGGGGTATTTAAATTATTTTCATCGCGAAAAAGACCTACATAAGTTGGAATAGCTTGCTCTTGGAGTAACTGTAAAAACCGCTGTCCTGTAAGATTTTCATCGATAAAAAAGGGACCAATGATATGACGTCCACAAATCCCTGCCCACATGTTTATCTTTTATGGTCTTTGAGAATAATTGTCGATTATTCAGTGGGGATTTTCAGTAGACCAGTACCGGAAGTTACGCCTGTTAATTCTTCCGTTAAGATAAAATGTGACCTGATGTTACCCCAATATACAGTCCCTGGCCAAATTATTAGACGCACTGCAAGATTTCATGTAAAATATTAATTACCGAGTGATATTGTACCGTTTTATTATTTTAAATTGATTTGTTTTTTATTTTTATATTATCCAATCAATTACCTATTTATTTGACATAAATAAAACAGCATTAATTTAGAAAAGCATAAGTTTATTAAATTTTACAGAAAAGTGAAATTAATGTTAGTAAAAGTCAATATTTAGTTGATCCACCTTTAGCCGCTATCAAAGCTTTAATTCTGCGCGGCATGCTATCAATGCAAGATTGTACTGTCTCCTGCATTTGAGGATGATGATTCCACACATGAATAATCTTTTCTAGGAGCTGGGTTTTGTTGGTAATCACATCTTTAGCCACTTCTCTTTTCATCAGCTCCCACACATTTTCAATGGGGTTCATATCAGGGCTATTACCCGGCCAATCCAACAGAGGGATATTTTTTTCTGCCAAACAAGCTTTAACAGACCGAGCAGTGTGGTAGGGAGCTCCATCTTGCATGAAAGTGAATGGTTCCCCATTTGGAAACCGTTCTCTGAGCTGCGGAATCAACCGATTTTGTAATACTTCTTTGTACTGATCTTGCCTCATTATTCCTTTGACGACGTACAGACGTCCAGTGCCCTTGCCGCTGATGACTGATCAAATCATCACTTTGGTGGGATGTTTAACCGTCGGGACGACACAATCAGGATGAAACTTTTCTCCATGACGACGACGCACATACTGAGCTTTATTCTGCAAAATTTCGAATGTGCTTTCGTTACTGAAGCAAACCTGTCAAAAATAGGAAAAATATATAAACTTCCATGTTTATTTGCTTTATTTAACTGAAAATGATAATAATGTATCAATTATTGATTAAATTGCTGTATCTTACCGATCTCCAGAAGTCCACATCTTTGTCTTACCATTGTTTGGCCCACTTCAGGCGCTTTGCTTTCATTGCAGCTGTTAACTTGGGCTTCCTGGCGGGGCGACAGGCCTTAAAATCTAATTCTTTCAATTTTCTTCTAACAGCATTTACGCTAGCATCCTGTAGTTGTGATTTTATTACCTTTGTGGTAGCAAATCTGTTTTCTACACAAATTTTCTTCAAACATCTCTCTAACCGTGGAGTGAAAATTGGTTTTCTACCGCATCTTTTCTTTCTTTTCGGGCTTAATTCCTTCCCTGACTCAATTTTCTTTTTTTATGCGTCGTACACTAGCTTCAGAAACCTCCAATCTTTGTGATATTTCTCGGTTTGTAAATCACAAGGGCCTTCACTTCAGCTTTTTTACGTGGTGAAAGATCGCCTTTTCTACCCATAATGAAAATAGTCCAATTACTTTTTTAAAACACTGCATACAAAATAAACTAATAACTGAGTAGTATAAAACTGTTAAACAAACAATCACAGTCCATAAAGCCACAGAAACACGTCCGTACCTGACTCGATTCCGATCGCGACTGATACAGGTTTGTAGTTGTTTACGTTCATGTATCACTTTGTCAACACAGTGTTGCCGTATGTTAAAAATAAATACAAATATGTAGTCTACAACAATTCTTTTAAATAAAAATCAATAATATTGTAGTTTAAATATACCATTATTAAATAAAAACTCTTAAGAAACATAAAATTACTAAAAAAAAATACAGTGCGTCTAATAATTTGGCCAGGGACTGTATATATATATATATATATATATATATATATATATATATATATATATATATATATATATATATATATATACAGTGACTCACAGCTTAAATGATGCAGGCGCTATAAGAAAAGACTAACTGGTCTCAGTGCCTCTTTATTTATTTGGAAAAAACAACTTATTGAAATTAAATTAGTAAAGAGTCTTCTAAAAAAGTATGAATTACTTTTTGTCTTAAATATGACTTACTTAATTAACAATAAATAATTAATCAAATCATATGCAATTTTAACGTCACAGCTTAAATGATGCAAAATAACAACAGGGGTCAAAACTTATCGCATTTTGAAATTTACGAAGGTGGCGTTGCTTTGATTTCTTAGCAATTGTTTTTTGTTTAGTTAGACATTTTTTCATTCAATAAAACGAAATTGTTTAAGAATGGGTCGTCGAACTACAATTTCTGAGAGAAATTTAATTATTACTCATTACAGGAATGGATACAGCCAAAGAGACATAGCCAAAATGGTAAATAAATGTCCGTCAACTGTTCAGCATATCATTGAACGTTACCGGAATGAAAATAGAGTCGAGGATAAGTCAAGGTTGGCTCGAAAGATCTTCAATGAACGTGAAGAAAGATAGATTTTAAGAGAGGTATCAAATAAAAAAAAAAAAAAGTGAGCCAAAGTTATGCGCCGAGGTGGAAAGACAGTTTGGAAAAAGGTGTAACCCCGAAACAGTTCGACGGATCTTGCGAAATAATAATTTACATGGTCGAACTGCTAGAAATAAGCCTTTCATTAGCCAAAGAAATAGACGCGTGAGATTGGAATTTACCAAAGAGCATGTCAATAAAGACTTGAACTTCTGGAATTCAGTAATATTTGCTGATGAGACCAAAATAAACTTATTTGGGTCCGATGGAAAAATATCAGTGTGTAGAAAGCCTAACGAAGAATTAAAATTGAAAAATATGAAAACTACGGTAAAGCACGGTGGAGGTGGAGTGATGTTATGGGGCTGTATGTCATCTGCAGGAGTAGGTAACATGCATTTCGTCGAAGGGAATATGAACCAATATGTGTACTTGGATATACTAAGGCAGCATCTCGTCGCTAGTGCCCAAAAATTAGATATTGAAAACAATTATCGGTGATCCAAAGCACACCTCATTTCGACTCCGCAGTTGGTTGCTTTATAACTATCCAAATGTTATTAAAACACCAGCCCAGTCACCAGACTTAAATGTAATTGAAAATTTGTGGCTGACATTAAAAAATAAAGTAAATAGTTCCCCAATATCAAATAAAACTGAATTAAAAGTAAAAATTACTGAAGCATGGAACACTATTTCCCCGGAGTATACTAGAAAGTTAGTTGAATCAATGTCCAGAAGATTACAAGCCGTTATTGATAATGAGGGAGGCCCGACCAAATATTAGCAGGCTTATTTCAAATTCTACAGTTTGTTTTCTCTAATAATTTTGGTATATTGAATTTTGCATCATTTAAGCTGTGGCGTTAAAATCGCATATAATTTAATTAATTATTTATTGTTAATTAAGTAAGGCATATTTAAGACAAAAAGTAATTCATACTTTTTTAGAAGACTCTTTACTAATTTAATTTCAATAAGTTGTTTTTTCCAAATTAATAAAGAGGCACTGAGACCAGTTAGTCTTTTCTTATAGCGACTGCATCATTTAAGCTGTGAGTCACTGTATATATATATATATATATATATATATATATATATATATATATATATATATATATATATATATATATATTAACAATGTTAAAAACAGGAGTCCTGTTGGCATTAAGGAATTGGAACATTGTGGAAACTATTATCCCGAAATCCCTAAACATGCAAAATAAGCTCGGTGGACACGTTATTAGACTAGCCTTGCGAAAACGGGGATAATCCTTATGCAAATCTGCCTGGAGAAATTCGCACTAATACTACATTTCTATGCTAATATCAATAATATTATTACCTACTACATACACACGTAGGAATGAATAAAACTTAATATTAAGGTTGGTTGCTAGTAAGTATCAATTAAAAATTGTAGGAACAATATTTTAATACTGCTGGATTTGATGACTTGTGAATGAATGGCGACTTAAGAGATCTGTTATGTTTCCACCAGTGGCACTGGCGATATTATTATACCCAATATTAGTAAGGTAGACCTCGTGTGTGACATCTCATAAATGTGAAATGGAAGAAACTTTTAAGAGGATTTTAAGTATTTAATTTGATAAGCAAAAAGCACCAGAGCCCAAAAAAAGATACGAAATCTATCACAGAATCAAAATTACGTCATGAATTTTCTTATGTTACTACTTAAATAATTCGTTATATTGCCGCAAATAAAAATAATTACATTAATATAATAAATCAGTTTCACTTCCTAAGGACAAAAAAATTGGTTAAGTTGTTTACCCAGTACGTCTCTAGTAAATATGGGATCATTTTTTTGAGATCGCTTTAGAATTACACACTTTTACATATTATTTATAATATAATTGCAAATAACGAAACAATAATCTCATTTTCCGCATTTCCAAGAACCCTGACCTCTCTAACCCTCTTGTGTACCTTTTTAACCTCTTGAATAAATGTAACTTTTAGTTTGTTTATTATCTCAACTAAAAATCAGGAGAAATTATCATAATACTATTGAAACTAACTAAAAATTGTCGACCATCCACCCCCAAAAAGGTTTTCTCAGAAGCGATAATGCTAAAAAAAATATAGGTTTCTTTTCTACTTCATGTATTATACGTGTATCAAGTTTAAAATCCATAAATCATTTTATTCCAGATCTATTGTACGGGTGGACAGACAGACCGACGGAACTTCTAAACCATGTTTTCTCAATATAGTGATCTTGAAACGGAAAGAAAGGCAAACATCTCGAAGAGTGTAGAATCCTTCCTTGTTTGCCTGAAGTAACATTAATTTTAAATAAAACATTATTTGTTAAAACAATGAATCCGACAGTGTTACATAGTTAACTAAAATGAATAAAACAGTGTAACATTTTTCCAACAAGCTAATATATTGGTGTAAGTGGTTAAAATAGTCGAGAAGCCATTTTAAATGTATAGAATGCAGTTCAGGTTAGATTTTAATAAAGCCAGTCAAAAATAGATTACTTAACGCTAGTTTAGGTTAAATAATAATGTCTGGCCATTTTAATAAGTTGTGTCTTTTAATCCCCCTCTCCACTTCGCAAGTGAGACTGGCTACAATCAGTTTTCAGACAGAATAAAGTAAAATAGAGGACGCATGACGTTACTTTCCATATGATGGAGATATTTATAAGTCAAAATTGACCTTTTCTCTTAGATCTTATTTCTGTTAAAATTGAAACTGAAATAACTTCAATATGATCGTTTAATACGATATATTCTAAGAAAACCTCTCTAACTCCTATCCCACCTCCTTAATTCATTATATGTTTGATTATAAATAATTGTACTTAAAGTTTGTACATTATCTCAACTAACAGACAGGAAAAATTCTGATAATATTAGGTGTACCAATTAATTCGGTTCGTTTTTTAATTTCGTAAAATGATTATTTATTTAGGAACTAAATACAACTTATTCAAGAAACATATCCTCCTTTATTCTCCACGCATTTTGTTAACTTTTCAGGCAGCTGGCGAATTCCGTCTCTGCAATGAGATAATGGTTTCGGGTCGATGGATTTGGTTGTGCTTTTTTTACGTCTTCTAATGATGTAAAGTACGAATCGAAGAAATAGTGTTGCAGCGACTAAAATAAATAATAATCAGACGATGCCAAGTAAGGCATTTTGCCTTACTTGACGTCGTCTTACTTACAGTGGAATCTCCCTTGGGCGGACACCATGGGACCGACCGAAAGTGTCCGTTCAAGAGGGGTGTCCGCTTAAAAGAAATACAAAAACAAAATCGTTATTTTTAATGAAAACTGTAATTAAAGAATTTGGGACATTTAAAACGTATACTTATGTATGTACATATTTTTAAAATAAACAAAAAACTTAAAACTTAAGGGAAAAACAAAGATTTGTTACCTTTAGATACATATAAAATATAATAGGATAGAGTTATACATATGAAATGAAAGGTCACTTTAATGACGCAAAAATTCATATATTGTTGCTTGTCTCCTCTTTTTCTTTAAAATGACGTCAACAAATCGTATTTCTAATTTGGAAAGAAGCTCTAAAGACTCTGCATCTCCGTGATCTTCGGCAAAACTTTTAAGCTGCTTGGTTAGGGTAATAGCTTCACCATAATTTGGGAGAGCATAGGTACTGTAACCTCATCGTCATCAGAATCTTCGGAAAGTCCTTGTATGTCAACTCATTTTTCAATTTCTTGTTCTGAATCTGGATTTTCAACATACAAATTTTTATCTATGTTCAAAAAATCATTAAGGTTTTCATTATCAGTCTACTCCAACAAATTCGTTAAGTGGTAAGTCATCCTCTGGATCAGATGTAACAGCCCTCGTTAACTAGTCTTCACTTTGCATATTTTCATGCTTAAATCCCGCTTTACGGAAGCAATTTTTAACTATTTCTTTGGTTACTTGTTCCTAAGCGGTTTTTGCAAAGTAACCTGCATCCAATGGCGTAATTTTCTTAATTAACTCAAAAACTGTACCAGCAGTTTTAATGGTTACTATCCGGTGTTTTAGTAATAAATTTTTACATTTTTTATAATTCCCTGGTCAAGTGGCTGACAAGCTGATGTACGAGGCTGGTTTGAAAAGTCCGTGCAAAGTCCGAGAGATGGCACCACCGGCGCGTATCGAGGTCATGTATAGTTAGTAGCATCTCTTGAATGAACGCACACCAAGTTTCAGCCATATTGGTCTATTTCTTTGTGTTTGCATTCGTGTGAATCAAGGAAGACGAGTGATTTTCAAGAAATGGACGAAAAAGAATTTCGTGTGGTGATTAAACATTACTTTATGAAAGGCAAAACGCCTCAGGAGACTAAAGAGAAGCTTGATAAACATTACGGTGACTCTGCACCTTCGATTCGAACAGTTTATAAGTGGTTTCAAAATTTTCGGACTGGCCATATGGGCACAAGTGACGCTGAACGTTCTGGACGGCCTGTGGAGGTTACGACTCCAGAAATTATTGATCAAATCCATGATATGGTGATGGATGACAGAAGAGTTAAGGTGTGTGAGATTGCTAGTGCTGTGGGCATCTCGACTGAACGGGTACATAATATTTTGCATAAACATTTGGACATGAGAAAGCTATCCGCAAGATGGGTGCCGCGATTGCTCACGCTTGACCAAAAACGGAATCGTGTGAAGTGTTGCAAGGATGGTTTGCAGCTGTTCCAGAAGAATCCGGAGGACTTTAAGCGTCGTTTCGTCACTGTGGATGAAACATGGATACATTACTATACTCCTGAGACCAAACAACAATCTAAACAATGGGTTACCAAGGGGGAATCTGCACCAAAAAAGGCGAAGACCGTTCCTTCGGCCGGAAAGGTTATGGCGACTGTCTTTTGGGATTCGCAAGGGATAATCCTCATCGACTATCTGGAAAAGGGTAAAACTATTACAGGTGAATATTATTCATCGTTATTGGACCGTTTGAAAACCGAGCTGCAAGAAAAACGCCCGCGATTGGCCCA
This sequence comes from Pachyrhynchus sulphureomaculatus, assembly GCA_019049505.1. Lineage (NCBI taxonomy): Eukaryota > Metazoa > Arthropoda > Insecta > Coleoptera > Curculionidae > Pachyrhynchus > Pachyrhynchus sulphureomaculatus. The sequence continues at coordinate 172,962,515 of CM032453.1, forward strand.
CAAGAAAGTCCTTTTCCATCACGACAACGCACCAGCACACACCTCAGCAGTTGTGGTCGCAAAATTAATGGAAATAGGATTCCAACTCGTTTGACATCCCCCCTATTCTCCAGACTTGGCTCCCTCGGACTACTATTTGTTCCCCAATTTGAAGAAATGGCTGGCGGGACAAAGATTTTATTCAAACGAGGAGGTGATTGCAGACACTAATGGATATTTTGCAGACTTGGACAAATCCTATTATTCGGAAGGGATCAACAAACTAGAACATCGTTGGACGAAGTGTATAAGCCTAAAAGGAGACTATGTCGAAAAATAAAAAAGGTTTACCCCAAACACATAAGTAGTTTTTATTTTTGCACGGACTTTTCAAACCAGCCTCGTATAGTTAGGGGCAGAAACAAGATTTTTATATTTTTTAAGCGGACGTCTTTTGGATGAGGTCCTGCATTCCTGCATTGTCTAAAAATAACAAAATGTTTCTTTTTTCTTTTGTCATTTTCCAATCAAGATCTTGCAATCACTCTGTCAGAATTTCTCCAAGCTTTCTTATTATATTTGCAAGTTACAGGCAGGTTATTTATGTTAATATTTTTAATTGCTCTGAGTTTAGCTGCCTAAATTACAGGCCTGTCTCATCGGCATTATAGATGTCTCTCGGAGAATATCCCTTAATTAAAGAAGAGCATTTTTCCCAGAATGATGAAACATTTTCAGCAATAACCGAAGCTCCTTCTTCTGATATCGCTTTAAAACTTAAGGTATGGCGGATTCTAAATTTATTAAGCTAACCAGAAGAAGCACTGAATTTAAAATGTCCCAGAGACTCGGCTGTTTCTTTTGCTTTGCATCGTATTAGCGGACCTAAAAAAAACATTAACAATAATTTTTTTGCATTTTTGTTACGACGAGCCTACTGATACTCTCACCCCTTTTTATCCATTCTTTGAATTGATATGAAAAGAAAATCAACGCACTAATTCCAGAAAATCTTACCTAAAAAAAATAATTCATATGCATACCTGTCAAAGGAATCCCCTTATAGCATTCAAATTGCTATTCAACATCCACTTGTTTAGCATGATTTCTTTTTGTTTAATTATATCAGCAGCTTTGTTTATCCGATATTAAAACGCTTTGATAAGTCCCTTACACTTAACTTTTCCTTATTGTGAACTTTTCAACAATCTCAATTTCTTGTTTAAGCGTGAGAATTTTTCTATTACAATGAATGTGTCTCTTTTTCGCATAGGCCTTAGACTAATATTAAATCTCCCCGTATACCAAAAAGTGAGATCGGAAAATCCTCAGTGAAGGTAGGCAGCGACGTTGGCGCGCGGCGCGATTGGGAAACGCAACAGCGATACTCGCCACAGAAAAATGAGACAAGGCGTTTATTTTTTATTGTTTTCTGTCTGGTTAGGAGAACATTATTTTGTGTCCAAGAGGGAGTTAACACAATGCCAGTTATATGAGAGTCAGTCGGGAAAATGAGAAACTGTCCGTTCCAAGGAGGTGTCCATGTAAGAGGGGTGTCCGCGAAGGGGAATTTCATTGTATACTGCCTGAGAAAGAAATTCCCATACCAAAGAAGAAATAAAATCCTACGTCGTTTTTGTAGTGTGTGACCTGTTATGTTCACTATTCGAAAGATCAAGACCACCACTCTAAAATAGCAGATACCATATTTTACACTTTTGTACTTCACAGCATCTTCTCTCAAAATTGAACAAATCATTTGCGCAGCTTCTGACGTATTTTTTTGTATTTAAAACGCAGTGCCTCAAATGCTGATTGTCGAACGACATCGCTTTCGAGACTTATTGAGATTATAATATATATATAATCGAAGCATCACACATTGGGGCAGGATTAATAAATTACTGGCATTAAATAAAAAATAAAAATATGGGTTTCCTTACCTCCATCTAGTAAAACGATAGTGCACTATCTTATGCGTCATAAAACAATGCTGTTCTTCACCTTGATTCCCCTCCCGCGCCTCCCGTAACATTTAGTTGTTGCAAGTTATTGACCGAGACAAATTAAAGAGTGGTTTTTACATCATCATAATTCTTAATTATCGGGAGTGTTTGTAATGGCATCTTCAAGTTCAGGTATGTGGAAATATTTTAAGTATTGTAGACTAATAAAAAAAAGTATGTTAATAATGTTAAACTTATTTTTACGGTAGCTACGGTAAAAGACTTAAATATTTATAGTATGCTCAGAACCATTGAGGTTTTTAGTTATGTTTCGAGGTTATCCAAGGTTTTTACACTTTTACAAAGCTAGTTTATTGCTCATTTTAAAATCATGTAAATTTGTTGCCCGTATTTGGCCTTTTTGCAATAAATAAGGTTTTAGGGGTCGAGGTTAGAGAAAATTTCTAGTTAGTATTTTATTTATAATTTATTTTGTTTTAGAAATCTTTTATAGCATAATGAGAAGTTGTGGAAGCAGTGAAATTGAAAAACAATTTCAGTACTTGTAGGAAGAAATTAAAAACCGCAGTAAACGTGATGCAAAGCAAGAACAAGAAGTGCTAAAAAACTTTCATAATTGAAGACAAATTATAAGGTACGTTATGCCAAAGCGCGGCGAATGGAAGAACGATTTAAAAATAACAATCAGAAATGGGTGGAAGGGTCAATTTCCTTTCCTAATAAAATGGTGAATAAGCGTGGTCGTCCTGAACTTAGCTTTAATAAATGTTCAGATAGAACAAAAAGATTAAAAAGTGAAGAACTGAGGAGTGCATTTAAAGTCAGAAGGGTAAGTGCAAGCGTCGAAACTGCTCCAAGAAATAACTACGTCTCAAAAACGAGCCATTAAATATAGAGAAGCGTATAAACCTTCGTTGGACTCACAACTGAAATCTTTGTCTGGAGAAGATGCTTTAGCTATTTTGCTAACAGCGAAGTTATCTGATCAATATGAAGTAGTGAGAAATAGTGCTCCACAAACATTCTCCTCTTACAAAACCGTACAAGTGGCAAAAAAAGCCCTGCTACCCAAACATACATGTTACAGAGACTTCCGCTAGCGTTCTCCTACAGGATTTACTTGACCACACAGCACAACGTTTGATCCTGTCAATTGAATCCGTTATTGAAACACTTCAAGAATCAGCCCTAATTAAACTATGTCCATTTACTAAATGAAGATTTGACAGCTCCTCAGGTCATAGCTCGTACAAAGAGGCATTTTTTTTTTCAAGGATCTGAAGCCACTGATTCCGCAGTTTTTATCACGTGCATCGTTCATGTTCGTCTAGTTTCTGATAGTAGGATAATTTGGCAAAACGCAAGTCTAACATCGACAGAAGGAGTCTAAGGAAATTTCATTTGCAGGAAAAAAATAGGGTAGATCATAAAATAGGAAACTTACGAAGCACTACAACAACATCGCAGGATAGATAGGTATAAGTAAATCATAAATTGATCTTCGCCATGGTAGATGGCAAAGTGTGCAATGTCATTACTCAAACGATATCAACGCAGAAATATTTTATTTGTGGTGTTACTTTTAACAAGTAAGCACAAAATAAAAAGGAAAAACCTTCAACGCCTTCCCACAGAAGTGGCATCTACATATGTTAAAACCGCCAACCGTACAAATTAATCTTGATAGTGATATGGACACAGAAGAAGAGGGAGATATAGTGTATAATATTTTGGATTTTGAAATTATTATAAGGTACGATTATAA
>CM032453.1:172971225-172973133 GCA_019049505.1 Pachyrhynchus sulphureomaculatus
ACTAAGAAAGAAAGTTTTGTCCCATCAGGACAACGCTCGCGTTCACACGTCTGTTGAGTCTATGGCTCAACTTCGTAATTGTGGTTTCGAATTGCTGCTCCACCCGACTTATTCTTCTGATTTAGCACCTTCGTACTTTCATCTGTTTCCAAACCTAAAAGAACACCTCGGTGGCCAGAAATTTTCTTCAAATGAAGAAGTCGAAGTTGCAGTTAACCAGTATTTTGAAGACCCTGAAGAATCTTTTTTTGAGACAGGGGTGGAAGCTTTGGAAAGCAGGTGGAAGAGCTAAATGAAGATTACGTCGAGAACTAAAAATATTTTTGTTTTCTTGACTAGGCCGCGAACTTTTCAATCCATCCTCGTATAAAGCAAACAGCTGTAGCTAAATGTTACGCAACACTTGGCACAAATACCAGAGAAATATTAAAATGATTATTTGTCGAGAACACAATTTCAAAGGGTACAACATTTTTTGAGTGAAACATAACAGCTTGATGACGATAAACACTCGATAAGACCAATATCAATTCAGGCACAAATGATATTAAATTGTACGGGAATTCTTAGTCGATGATCGCAACACATTATTAAAATGATGGAAGAAAAATCCCAATTGGTCAGATATAAATGACGAGTCTCATTTGAAAGGGTAGAAAGATTTAACACGTAAAATCCGTCGTGTTCAACCTGAATATTGGAATCCAAACAGTTGGTGCTTGTTACACCAAGTCAAGTTTGTGTATTGAACCGTTTACCATTTTCATCCGATATAGTACCCCGGAGGGTGGTTTCTACAGACATACTTCTATTCAGTAGGTAAAGTGAAAAATTTAAATTAGAGAAAAGGAAACTACTTATACATTTTCTACCAAAAATTAAATTAAGAGTTCTCTTAAATATTTTATTTGTAATTTTCAGTTTACAATATTTCTTTTAACAAAGCACCAGATTAGGTGCAGAAACGTTAGTATTTTATAATTTCTTTAAAAATGAAAAAGTTAAAAAGACTTTCTTTTCTAATTAAATCTTAAATAATATTACTATTTTTTTGGCGAGAAATTTAAAAAGAAAATAAGACTTTACATGTGACTGTTTTGAATTTCATACTTTATCAAAACTAATAATTTCAAATTTTGTATATATTAGACTTGAAATGATAAAGAAACTTATCATTTTTGTGAAATATTTCATCAGAAAAAGATGGAGAGAGTCGGGTACATTTTGTATCGATTTTTTTTTTTTTTTTTATGGGTCTAGCACACGTGCTGCAGGGAAGTTCCTAAAGCGCTCCAGGAGCGGCACGAGTGCGGAAAAAGCGATTCACGTTGTTCTTGAATCGCTGTAAATTGTACTCGGTGGGAAACACAGCGCTGTGCAAATTATTCCAAAGGGATGACGTTCTCCATATAAAAGATTGCTTGAAAAGCGTTGTACGCGGAGTAACAAGCTGAATCTCATACGGATGCGAAGCACCAGCGCGACGTGTATTTCTAACATGCACCGCTTTGGGAGGAATTAAGCGGGCTACATCCTTCGAAACACTTTCCATGAAAATACTTGTAAAACAGACTCAAGTCGCCAACCGTTCTTCGATGTTCCAGCGAATCAAGGCCGCCGGTCAATTCCGGGTCCCCAATCAGACGGACCGCTCTTCTCTGAACAGAATCCAACAAATGCAGTGTATGTTTGGGAGCGGAGCCCCAAGCGTGGGAGCAGTATTCCATAGTTGGTCGAATTTGGGCTTTGTAAAGAATTAACAGTTGCTGTGGGGTGTAAAGCTTTCTGGTTCTAAATAATATTCCCAACTTTTGAGAAGCTCTCCTTGCTATGCCTGCAACATGTTCATGGCAAGACATATTTGCTCCCAAACTAACGCCCAACAAATTGAGCGACGATGCTAGGGGA